>JABASI010000267.1:0-45308 GCA_019776505.1 Tomocerus nigrus
AGTTATCCTGTGGATATTACATAAAGCCACACCCTTAATAAAGCAAATAATATTTTCTGCCTCAATCATGGCGAAATACTGGAAATGTTAGGGATACGAGTACGGTTTTGTATTTTTAGTCTTAAATATTCCATAAAGTTTTACTCATCCGACAAAAAAAATTAAGTTAAAAATTAGAATACGACATTTGAAAAGGTAAGCGACACCATTTCATGCCTGCCTCCTCCAGTTGTGGCGTTATTAGAGAAGAAAGGAATTTGGAAACGTTTTGGTAACCCTGTGTGTGAGGTATAACGGAAGACGGTCAATGTAAAAGTTGGGTGACTCGTGTCTAATGTAACAGTATCACCGAAGTAGGAAGATACAGTTGCATTATACGAGGCGGCTACTAGCTAAGTATGTTATAGTATCCAGTGATGTACGCACCCAATATATATATATTGGGTGCATTATAAACTGGTACATTACATACTGCTGAGAAGTGGAGTATTGATCTGCAGCTAAAAAGGAAAGCTCCATTCCATCCACCAAGCACCCGTACAAATAGAAATGGTGCAGTAAAACAGAAGCACTGTATTACGCTATAATGGCTCCTTCCCCTACTATCAATATCAATCCTAGGCTTTCACCTACTATCTAGTCACTACTATCAATTTGAATTTAATTGCATCAACAGATCCAGCCATTTCCGCTACACTTTCTTCACTGTAATTTACGAAACAGCAATTAAATCATTTAGCCAATGTGTAGCATGTAGGCGCCGCTTCTATTTAGACTACATCCTGCCCAAAATAATATTATACCATACTAATTAATGCTCTTTGCACTCTAAAATTAAGAAATAAAATACGTTACCCTTTTGCCAATCGTCATAATTAAATACCATCTATCAAAAACTACAAAAATTAATTTCGTTATTCTCTAAAACAAAAATCACGTACTCTCCATTGTTCCAAATATTTTCCTTGCGCCTCAAGGGCACGGTTCTATGTTTTAACTAAACACTAGCAGGGTATATAATTACCTATTTATATAAGTAAAACCAATTTATATATTAGGAAATTACTTTTTTAAAGAGGAAAAAAATTCTACGTAATTTGATTTTCAATTCATTGTATTGCATACAATGAATTGTTAGCGTTGTTATTCAGACAAGAAAAAACTATCAGGCTAATCAAATTGTGGGACGCAAAGAACTTTTGTCTGTAAACTTTTTCTGCAGTTAACTTTCAGCTCTCAAAAAATAAATAAACAAGGGCTCCTCTTGCAATAATTAATAGTCATTTCTTCCACTTTCTAGTCGTTTCTGTTGAATGTAGTAAATATGAATATAAAAAACGTATACCTATGCATTTTATATAATAATTACTATTAAATTTCTGTTCCGAAATAATTATAATATTTGAAACGCACCTACCTAGAACTTGTTTTAATGACGTCAGTATAGTAACAATACAATTCGAATGTTGTAGTTTATTTTAGTTATAAGTTAAAGTTGATGAACTACTAGAGAAAGAAAAGATATTTTATGGGTACATTAAAAGTGGAAATGTTATTGTTCTAGTTTATGTAAAATTATTATGTAGCATTTTATTAGATGCTTTCATAAAGTTGAGATTCCTCTTGTTACGACGCTGATGATGGTCGTTTAGAACGACTACATTAGTGGTTAGGAACGAAATGGGTAGAATTGGGATATGATTTTCTGTCTGCTAAGGATTAAGCGAGTTAGCAAAGAAAATGTGGAATTAACAATATAATAACAATGAAATATAAATGGTGTAAAGTATGGAGTAGCCTAAAGAAATGTCGCTAATGCATAATGGTCGAGATAACATTTTGTCAGCTGTTTTTCAAGGTTTCTCTATAGTCTCTCTGTGTCCGTCTATAATATAACTAAACCACTAACTAGTTATTATATATATAAACTATATATAATGGTTCTATTGTATGCCATGGGGAGTTGAAGATCTTTAATTCGGTGAATGTAGAAAGTTGGCGTGACCCAGTATCACTCTATGGCATTATGATATGATGCAGACTGGTGGCTGGTGAGTCTGGAGCAATAAAGATTAATTTATCAGTCAGGTTGTAAACAGCTTGCTCGTAACTTTATTCCTATTTACATGAAATAGATGATGAGCAGTTTCTGTTCCGTTCCATTGCCAGTTTTCCTAGTTTTCCAGCAACTTATTGTTGCACTGAATATCAGAGAGGCGAGAGGGTAGTGAAAGGAAGGAGAGTAGTAAAAGTATAATAATTTGATTATTATTTGAATGGCAGAATTTATAAGTGCATTGAATAGTGTAAATAAATGGGGAAAATAAGTAAACAGAGTGAAAGGAAGGCTATAAAGAGAAAATCTTATAGTTCCTTTATCTCCAGCATCACTTCTCTGACTGCCATTGAATCGTTTTATATTATTTCCGATTGCCAAGGGAAGTTGGAAACTTTGACAATTTAAAATCCAAATGAAGAATGTTAAGGGGGAGAAGATAAGGGGATAGGATCTGTATAGTTGATTCCATCCTATTAATATAATTCGTAATAATGATGACATTATAACCATGAGCGAGAAGAAAGAGAGTTGGGAAAAGTTTCTTGCTCTTTGGATTCTTTCGGCAATAACTTTTAACTTTATCCCATGCAATGCAACAGCAGTCATTCAATAATAGCACAGCACAGTCCATAGTGCGCTGCTCATAGTCACACGGAGCGGAAACATCCTACTCCAGATTAAACATGACAAAAGCCGGAATTGCAAAAAAAAGCAACTTAGTCTTTCAAATTGCCTCTCTCCGGCTCCATATACTTCGTTTTACACTGATGGCTATACTGTCCCACATAAAATCTTCTATTATTGCACAACAATTCATTTCCAGTTGAACCTTTAACAACTCCCGCACTACCTACCTACCAAACCAACCCACCAACATTCTTCCTCAAGACACACGTAAATATTTAACAAAAGCATCAGACAACGACCAAATTCAAACTAACTGTAAAAGAAACAACTAAAAAACTAACTTACTCTACAATTCCACGCCCAACAACATTCTCTCAACATTCAACTTTCAGAATTAGAGTCTGGGCACTTTATTCAGAGTTGCGTAGCTGCTATGTATAGTAATACCCATTCTGTCTGTCGCTCGACACGATGACTTTTGATGGGATTAAGGTGAATCGTTTAAATTTTCTCTGTCAACTAGGGGTCCATTAACTTCAAAAATAGGCTCACTGGGATAAGGTCAACGGGGTCATCCTGAGGTCATCTCATGAACGCATTGAGATACACAGTCCAAATTTTGTAAGGTCTAAAGTGAATACTTAGCATAAAAAAGGAATCAATAGGTCAATGGTCAACGGGGTCATTTCTAAGGTCATGTCAAAAATAATTATTCCGATATAGCGCAACGCAACATGTGCTACGTACATATGTCAGGTCAATAGGTCAGGTCACTGCTGTTATATCTCAACACTACTCTGTCGTATGTCCGTTTTGCAATAGTTTATTTCCTAGTATTTCCTTATCTTGAGGACACTCTCTCTACTTCCAGGATATAGTCACTCACCTCCAATCAGTCCTTTTACCTTTTCACATTGAAACATTGTGGCTGCGTCAACAATTAACCTCGACTGAACTTTCTTGCCATTTCAAGTGTAGAATTTATCATTCTAATTTCCATGCTAAATCGCTGTTGTAATTTAACACGCCTTTCGTCTAATTTCAATCACACGGCTCAATGGAAAGGTAAAGACAAAGCTATAAATATTTCATAGCAATGCATTTCAAATATTAAACGCTTGAAATAATTTATCGTCTTCCTCGTCTACTCCACTACAAGAATCATAAAGAACCCTGTAGCCCATTACTCACTACTGTCCTCAATCTGACAGCTAGAATTACAATGCAATTTTGTTGCCTTTTAGAAAAAAGGCACATAATAATGACTCAATGATTGGTAACATTGACAAGTACTGCACTTAATAGCCACTTGAATTTGCTCATTTCACAGTCACACTTTTATGGAGACAGTAACCACCCCATTTCTATTCAGAAATTGCAATTATCAATCGGATTTTTCTATCTCTTGAATAAGAAGTTTGGGAAAGTAATACAATTGACGTATTCCTGCTACACGTATCCTCCTTCCGTCGTGGTGATTTTCCACAAAACAACTTAAAGAAACTAACAGAAACTAGAAACTACAAGATAATAATATTATTATGAACAGTATTACATACGAGTACATAAATGCATACACACAAGACACCTTTGCCAACTTTATATATTTATATATTTTATAGTCGACTGCGTATCAGTGCCCTAATCTCCATTAATGACACACAAACTTGACACAGAAATGTAGTTATTTAACTGTCGTAAAGTTTGTTTGTCAATAGTTAAATGAGGAGGGGAACATGAAAGTATCGACAGCATAAATATAGAAAGGCTGATGTCGGAAACTTTTCCTGTTCTTCTCAACGATAAAAAGTTACTCCATCACTGACAACCATCAAAATGCCCAATCTAATATACGATCTTATTTCAATTTAATGCAACTTTTTCAACCTTCCTGTTAAATTATTTATGCGCTCTATTTCTAGAGGCTCGATACCTGAAACTCATTGCCGAAACTCTTTTCACAAACGACAGAGAATAGGAATGAGTGAAATTGTCATTCTATACAAAGTAAAGTGTGGTCCACAAAAACTTGCCATGCCCTTCTCCATGTGAATTACATTTGTTTTTATGCTTATTTAGAACTCCAAAAAATTTCACGTGATTTTTATTACCTTTTTTTAGAAAAGTGAAAGCGAAATTAGTTAAATTTTTTTAGAAAAATATTTTGGGATACCATTTAAGGGTGAAAAGTTGAAATATTTATTTGGAGAATGCCGCAATGCAAGTTACTTTGGAACAACCATGTATTACTATGTTTAGGTATGGCCTGATTAATTTTTGAAGATAGTTAATATTATACTTTTACGTATTACGAGGAAGTTGTGAAGGGTTATACGGTATATATGTATGTACGATTCCCTTTCTTTCATGATAGTAGCGTAACCGATATTTGTGGAACAAGCAAGATCGTATCAATGCAGAACTTTTGGTCGTTCATGCAAGAACCTATAAATCTTTATCAGTTATCTGCAAGAAATTAAGTCCGTGTTCAACTATCTAACTATTGCACAAAGTCATGTAAGTAATTAAGCACGGCCACACTTCCGTTGCAGACATTGTACCACACAAGCATAGAAATACGATCGTTAAATTAAATATGGTGACAAAATAGATAAAAGTATTTATGTATTCCGCAAAGTTTTGCGTTAAAATTAATCAAATTATCAGTTTTTGTCCAATTGAAAATGCATAGTTGGTCAGACGGCACAATTATTTAGCTTAGCAACAAATATAATTGCGACATAGCGTTGGTCACTAGTAAAATGTTTCATACCATAAAATACCTACTCATTGTTAGTTTAACGCCATACCAACAGAAGAACAAATAAATACATCAGTTTTGGACTTTTAACATTTTGCTTCTCTTTTGATTCATGCTTTTTAAGTAGTAGATCGAATAAATCCGTCTTATGCCCCACATAAACGCAACAGAAATAAATAGACAGGTACCTACCTACTTGTAATATTTTAGTGCTTGCCCATCATCAGATTCCAAAACTGCGCTCTTGAATCACATTTCCTCTTAATGCTTTTTTCACAGTTTATTCATAGTCTGTGGAGGAAACCGGAACCTGCGGATCAAAACAAAAACAATTGTACAATATTATTTAACATTTCTTCCAGGCTTCCAACAGTGAAATTCCTCGTGACAGGCAAAACACCTCAGTACTTACAGGTACTCTTTACATGATCCCCATTTTACATTCTGGCGATGATGGGATTTATCAGGTTTCTAAACTTTCTTTTTCAGAATTGATTTCCATTCTTATGTTTCATGACATCGCTGTAAATACGTAGCCTAGAAATAAAACCTTTACACCTAGGTACCTACCTACTGGAAATCTTTGGACGTATTGAATTAAAAGAGCCCTAAAAGTATTCACAATGTCATATAGAAGTTTTTTTCTAAGCCTAAAACTAGGATATTTTAAAACTGACAAAGATATAATGATATATTTATTGACTATAAACAAGAACTGAATAATTCCTATTTATCAATGATGTTGGGTCTGCTAGCTTGGAAGATTTTTATTACAAGTTATTTTCCAAGTTTGCACATGAGATGTAACGTATTATATTTACTGAGAGATTTAGCTCATAAAATTTCGGATTTAATCGTCATGTGAAAATACTTGTAAGGATTTCAAATAAGAGAAATTTACTTTGCTTGCTTTTCTTAATTGATTAATAGACAATAGTTGTGCTAAATTCATTGGCGCTTTAGGTAGGTAGTACTAGGATGCAGGCTGGTGGAAATTTCATTGAGGAAAAATGCGAGAAATGCTTTAGTGATGCAATGGCTAGATGTTAGAAAGAGAGAGAGAGAAAGGTCTGCTTTCTCCGGTCTCCAGAGGGAAAGGTAGGTACAGAAGAAAGTTATGAGAAAGGAAAAGGATTCCAAAGACGTCAAGAATAAGTAGAATGAGAGTTGAGAGAAAACACTTTTGTATATGCAGGAGAGTTAGTTGCCTGGCTAGAAAGGCGTCTAGCGTCTCTAGCTGCATGGGCTCTAGCTGTTTTCTGCATCCAGCCGACGGACGAGTATAGAGAATAGGCTAAGGTTACCCTCTGTAAATATTATAAGAGATCACTATGACATGCCGAACAACAAAGGAGTGGGGGCTTTGAGGAGATTTATATGTTTATGTAGCCGGACGTAGTAGTGGGATAGATAGGAGCGGGAGCGGGAAGTACATATGTCAGATAATAGGCTAACGGGGCTTCTTATTTCATTGGGCCTATCCCGGGGCCCCTCGCTATGTGCACTTGGTAAATATAGGCAGATGCACAAAGTTCCATTGAGCTAATATGCAGGACAGAGCCGCGCTCGTCTCGATCACTCGTCATGTATAAGTCATGGGCGAGAGTTTTCCGAGGCTATCGGAATGTTAAAAGGATACGTGGTCGTATTGTGTGTCGACGTGTCCAGCCATTTCCATTCTCACCGAAAACCCAAACGGCTCCCCTGAAAAATTGCTTCTTTATCTGCCTTCGGCATGTTTTGACAGAGGCTCACACTCTAATGGCTCACGCAAACCCACAGCTACAAATTTCAATTCAACTCCTTCCAAACTCATCATATTCAGTTGCTAAAGGGACCGCCGGCACTCTTTCCCATCAAACATCTAAGAAAGACGCTAAATTAGCTCATGACATCAGCTCTCCCCTTACAACTCCTTACACAGAAATCCATATTAGCTATTTATGTAGGTCGCTAAAACACTTAGGCTAATCCAAACAGTTCCTTCCCTCCTTCCGAGGCCGAAACAGAAGAAGAGAAAGACAGCACCTCTTTCCATTTCCCGCTCTTTCCCCACATATTTGTTTCTTTTGCATTCCAATTACTTTTTCACTTAGCGGAGAGTTAGAAACGCCCCCTCAAAATAATTACACCGCCTAGCCTCACTAAAAATATAATAACGCTCTGCCCTTAATTCCCTAAACCCTTAGCTGTGACTTATAGGACGAGGATGCAGGAGATTGCTCTGCGGATAATAGATTCTTCATCATACTACATTTATGTAGCAAGGTAAATTTCCTTTTCCATTTTTTAAGAAAGTTAGCAGGATCCTGCCCCTGTGCAATTTACTGCTATCCAAAATCCCAGCTATACATTATATAACTTCCTATACTTACATTACTATACTTGTATATTATTATAGTCCATCTTTGTTGTGGAATTGTACTTTGCAGTTGAAACAGTTTTCTCATTTGAATCATTTTTTTCGGATTAGGGAAGCAGAGGCCCTAATATCCGTACAGGTCAGAGTAAACGAGTTTAAGCTGCTCGCTGCTGTGTGGAGAAGGAAGAAGGAGAGCTACCTGGCTAGTCGACTCCGTCTTCTTAACGGCATCTTCTAAGCTACACTTAGCTCCAGATTTAGCAGTCAGTTAACTGAAGATGACTGCATAGTTTTTCTATGGAACTTTTCCTTGTTATTTTTACGTGAAAAGCTTCCATCTCATCCCAGACAGCAAAACAAGAATTGCTCTCTTCTACTCACTTTCTTCCTATTTAAACTCTCACTCAACTTTCCACTTCTTCTACGTCAGTTTACTCAGCACTTTAGAAACTCTGCTCCTTTTAGAGCCTCTCCGGCTCTCCCATTCTCCCGACTTATGTGCTTATGCCTACTGCCTAAATTACTCTTTAGAATATTACACAGCCGCACTATCATCTCAACCGAGCACAACTCAATTTTCAAACTCAAGAAACCCTATTGACTTTAGATGTAGCTTTTAAATCGAAAACACTACTTAGACAAACTGAAACATAGACGAATAATAACTTCATGCCAGCCTTATAGATTCCTACTCGCAATTGCCATACTTCATTACACACTGTCAACCACTTACTTTCTTCCTACAGAATTTTCTGTTGTCCTTCAGTTTCCTCAAAAAGCTTCCTTTTCTTCCTAATGGCTTTTTCTACTTCTCTTCTGTCCATTACTTTATACATTTGGAAATGTTTAGAGTATATTTACACGTTTCATCTGCTAACGTTATCTTCTAAATCATTTTTAGCAATGGTGAAGGAAGCATGTTTAATCTGTAACGTATACGTAATGAAGCAGATAAAAAATCAAAACTATTTGAAAATATTAAATAGCAGTAAAAAATAATAATAAAATACCTTAAAATACAAAATGTTTTGTTTCGGAGGAAAAAAATCCGTTTTGTTAAAATTTCTAGGGGCCATTGTTTATGTATGTGAAGCAGATAAAACGTCAAAACTATTTGAAAATATCAAACAGCATTAAAAATAATAGTAAGATACCTTAAAATAGAAAATGTTTTGTTTCGGAGGAAAAAAATCCGTTTTGTTATAATTTCTAGGAAGCATTGCTTACGTGGATGATGTCCTTGCTTTCTACTATTAATATGAAGTAACAGATATAGATATTACTATAAGAGTTTTCGATGGGTGCGTAAATATAGAGCTACCTACTATAGACGTTACGTCTCATTTGTGCTACTTATCTTCTTGAAAATTGGACAAGTACATCAATTAGATACCGTGTTTACATTAGCATTGCCATTTCGCGAATCATAAGCTACAAAAATGGATGCAAGGCTCATTTCTATCTATTTGTTTATTTAAGTGTACAGCGTAACAGTGCTCTAGTACTCCTAGCCATTTATTATGTATGCTTTTCACTCAAATTTTATTCCATTAGCTGCCATTATGCACGTTGACTTTGATGCTTTCACATTAGTGAAAGTTATAGACAGACGACCGACATGCATACATAATTGGGGAAAATGAAAGAATATTTGATATTTAGCCTTTCACCTATTGCATTTAAATACGTTGCTCAATAATGGCTAAAATTGAGAGAAATGTTGGCTCTGTCTCAGTTTGCAAAATGGAAATAATATTATGTAAACCGAAAGTGCAGTTGATGGATTGGTCTACGTAGCCTCGTCCTCGTCAGTGGACGACGACAACGATAATACCTGCCTTGGGTTAATAAATTACCTACCTATGTACCTTTCAATGGTGTCTGCATATTATTCAAATTCGACTGCAGATACGATTACTCATTTTGTTATAACGTTGAATGCGCTATAGCAATGTAGCTAACCAATTTTTTCCCGTTACTCCTTTTCTCCAAAAAACGTCTCATTTGTAACTCCAAACGTCTAAATCACCAAATGTTCTCAAAACTTATCAGTGGGTGTCTACACTTCCGTTTCCTATGCATGTCCTTAATATTCACTGTTCCCAATTTAATTTATTTCAACGTTTACGATTTTTTGTTACTTTCGTGAGAAATGTCAAACTAGTTTCTCGCATAGGACAATACTTTGTTATCCAGAAGTTGAAATAATTTATCGTTATACACACTATTTGATGCATAACCTTTATCAGCCTTAAAAGCCTATTTTGGTTTTTAGAACCTTTACTTCTCTTATACATTTCTCTTTCTCGTTTTTACGAATTCAAGCTCTATATTTGAAATATTTCTACAAAGCGTTTCAAGAATTGGTAATTTTTCAAGTGGTAAATATCAACTTTGAAGCAATCCGTTCATGTGTCTGGATTAACAGCGAACATATTTAAATTCCGTTCATCTGGGCTTTCAACTTCAGGGCTATTATGTATTGCGACATTTTCTTTACTTTCAATAATAGACTGCTTTTAAAACTTTGTATACCTACTTTAAAATTATGTAAAAAAATTGATAAATTAAGTAATGTCAAATAAATTTGAAGAATATTTAGGCGATCATGGTAAATGCGTGGGTGTGAATTTTTAGGTGTTTAATTGTTAATTTTTTCTGTATTTTTGTATGGAAATCCCATAATGAAATGAAGCACAGATTTGCCTCGTGCTGAAAGTTCTTTCAACTTGACAGTAGTGATGAGAAAAGCATTATTTATTGTTATTATGAAATCTTTATAAATCAGATTTATAATCAGTTTCCATCTTACTCCATTTCTTATTCCTGTTTTAAATTCCTTTGTTAGGAATGTCATTGTAATAAGTTCGATATACTAAATAAACAAGTGCGGTTAATTCCTCTGCTCGCCCAATATTGTTTCCTAAATCAACGAATGCGTGTATTTACATTTGCATTTAGAAAATAGAGCTCCTTCTTTACTGTAATAAACAAATGTCAAACTATCTTGCATAAATTAACTAGAACTGCTATTAAGAAGGATAACATAACTTTTTTAATGTTTTCCTCTTTATTTTGTGCAAGAGAATGGAAATGTTAATTTTTAGCTAAAGCACAGTTTTGGGGAATCAATTACTGAGACTATGTGACATTAAAGTAAAAAAGGACTAAAGGAGGGAAAAAAATATACTAAGGGAAATGCAGAGGTGATATTATGCTTTTCAGAGTTGCCGAAGTGTGGTGTTTACCTTGTTGTAAATGTAATGATGATAATATATTATAGAGAGGTAAAAGTATTAGTAAATGGAGAAAGAATATAGGCAAAGGTAGGGAGGCAGGCGCTTCTCATTTCCATAAAGTGTTCTCAACTAAATTGGATCAAGCGGTTGAGAAATGAATGGGATTTCTTGTTTTGTTCTGCATTAGACTTATCTTTGGACTTGTTTATCTGGAGCTATCCGTAATACTATAAGCTCTTTTCTGTTTCTTTCCAAGTTATTCCGTTGTTCTGGTAGGGCTTTCTCGGCTCACTGATAAACTAGGTTAGGGATCTTAATGGAACGTGCATGTAAATTAGCATATTATAGCTGCTAGTCGGATTTTTGCACATTGTCTGCCCTCCTTGTTTCCATATCTTCAATTCTCTGTACAGTCGTAAGCTAAAGCATCCCCTGTTCAACTCCAACAACCAAATATTGATCACTAACAGCGATCTACACACAAATTCCGACTACAAAGTGTTATACTTCTTTGTGTCCTACTTACTTCTTGAGCATACCTTAGCGATTATCCGTCCACGGCAAAATTGATTAAATTTTTCAGTCCCTTCCCTACTAAATTAAAAGCTTTTATAACCAATAAACTTTTAGTTTAAAATGTTGCTACATGTTTAAGGATGATTCTTCTCCTTTATTGTGTATCGAACTATTAGAGAGCTACTTTCTTTCATTGCCATAATACATATGACATGACTATATATATTATGCACTTATTTCCTATGATATATATTTATAGCACAAGAAAAAACTCCTTTTTGTAAATATACTTTGTGCAAGTAGCAATAGACAAGTTTACATGAGAAATTTTGATAGGAGCCAGTTATTCAAAAGTGTCCCTGAGCTAGGAAAACATTTTTTAAAGTGGAGAACTTTTCTGTCTGTGAATTGTCAAGAGTATAAAAAAAAACTTAGGAGGAACTGCTGTGTAATGCAATGGTGAAAGGGAAATAAGAACTATAAGTTTCTATCAGCGACGTTTATTGTCACACTCCTTTTCTCGTCAAATCATTTCAATTCAGTTTCATATTCCTATTTCCACCTCATACATAAAAAACTGGCTGACAAAAGCATTTCCAATGATAGTTCTTAAATTCAATTCCAAATATGCGGATAATGTAAAACTTTGAAAGAGAAGCAAACAAGAACACTTTGGCTCAAAACTACGTTTCCTATATGTTTGGAAATAAAACTTACGCTCTCTCCTAACTTATTTTCTGTAGGTATATATTCCTACATTTTTTTGCTTAACCAACTGAGTTTAAAAGAACAACTCTTTTTTTTTGCAGTTTCTTGTTTGGGGTAACAAGAGTTAGTTTAATTTTTTAAAGTGCCTTTTAGAGCATTTAGGAAAACAAGGGAATAATATTTGTAAATGTTTCCATTTAAACTTTTACTTACCACAAATATCTGTTGTGTGCTTTTTTTATACTTATTTACAATGTAGGGCACAATTGGCATGTACCTATACTACATACATACATTGGTGCACAATATTTTTACTAGAGGAAAAGTACAACGCAAAACAAGCTTGTCATTTCCGGAGACATAATATATAATATCATTTCTACACAGTTTAGCTGAGTAAATTAAGGATGATATTATTGCAATGGCTATAGGCAAAATTAAATCAGCGTGACATGCCAAAAGGAAGGAAATAATGGCAAAATCTAATTTACGTGTATTAGTTCGCAGATTAAATTAACCTTTTGCTATTTACTTTCCTTGATGTTTTCCCTCTATATCAGTTCGGAATCATGCTGCATGTTGTTTTGTGTGTGGAATGTGAATAGAATGTTGACTCACAGGGCCGACATTCTCAAATTCTGCAATACATTCTGACATTAGCATGGAAAGTAGTGCAGGATTTGCCATGTCTTGTAGTACAGACAAAATTGAAAATATAATTGAATGGCCGGAAATGGGAAGGAAGCAGCTTATTAGTAAATGGAAGTTGTGCAATTGAAATATGGCGGCATTTGGATTCTCGTACACTAAGGAGCGTAGAGAGCTCAGTCAGAAAAATTTCGGCCTAGTGCTTTGGATGGATAACTCGCTATAGCCAGCACCCAATTTATTTTCCAGTAAAAATAGTGCCAGCTGTATTGTGGCTCGGAATTTATTTCTATAAAACTTCCCCCTTTTTTCCTATAAACTAAACTCAATCTATCATCCGATATTAGAAATGACTATCATGTTCAATTTAATCCCACTCTACTGCAGTGAAAAGTTCTGTTCAACCAATCTCTGCAGCACACGATACTCTAAGCATCATTTTAGCAGAATTCTATTCTGAAATCGTCTTGGACCCAAAAAATATAGACGAGTGCACCGGCACAAAAGCCTCCTTCTTCTAATATCTCCATTATATACACATAATTCAGTCAGACCTCAANTTTTAGCAGAATTCTATTCTGAAATCGTCTTGGACCCAAAAAATATAGACGAGTGCACCGGCACAAAAGCCTCCTTCTTCTAATATCTCCATTATATACACAGAATTCAGTCAGACCTCAATTCCAACTTCCTTTTCTTCATCTCCCGTACTTTCCTCTCCAACATTAAAAATCCTTACGATATAAATATTAGTTTACATGTTACCCACCACTTTCTGCATTCACCTCTACTACAAGAGTGTCAAATCTTCCGAGTTTTTATGTTCAATCGAACTAGTAGTCATAGTTAAGAAAATTGAA
Organism: Tomocerus nigrus; assembly: GCA_019776505.1. Taxonomy (NCBI): domain Eukaryota; kingdom Metazoa; phylum Arthropoda; class Collembola; order Entomobryomorpha; family Tomoceridae; genus Tomocerus; species Tomocerus nigrus. The sequence goes on from JABASI010000267.1 coordinate 13,781, forward strand.
GCACCTTCTATGTACATGCTGATTAACATTTATAATTCACGTTATTAACTTATTTTAGGAATGCTTAAGGAAGATATGATTTCATTATTTAATTTGTTCTAAGGACATTCATTCGTAGAATTATAGAAATGATTTAATTTAACTTTCAGCAACTCTGTGTCATTATTGCACAGAAAAAAATGCTCTTGTAAAAAAGTAAATACTGTTCTAAAGCACACTAATTTATTTAAATTCTTTTGATCTAGGTTTAATTTTAATTTGACTTGGCTAAAAATTACTTAGCATTAAAGTAAAGTTTAATGTCAAAATAAAGTTGAGGAAAAAACATTTTGGTGTGGTATTCTGGGGAAAAATAAGAAAATGATTGATTTTACATGGTGAAAGAAACATGGACAGTTATATATAATTTGCAAAACGAAGCATAAGCTAAGGCATCCCCTGTACCTGTTCAAATCCAACAGCCAAATATTGATCTATTAAAATAGAGGATAGTAGCACAATTTTAATCTACTCTGAAAGTCTGCCACCCAATTGGTATTGCATAAGCGTCAACATTGTACTGAACTTCTTAGCCCCCATAAATAAAAAGTCAGTTGACTGAAGAATCTCAAATCATAATCAATTTGGTTGTAATAGGAATAATTTATGCAAGCAATGATCTGGGTTTTACTTTTAGGTCAGCACAATTGCGGGAAAGGTCTAGATGAATAAGGTATAGCCTCAGGACGAATGAACAACATGATTTTGTAGGCTGGCTAATAATATTATTCCCTGACGTAAGGAAGCAACCTAACTTAGTGAAGAGGCCCACGCATTTAGCAGTGGAAGTTGACTGCATATACAAAGACTTTCCTGTCCCATTATCCCTACATTTAAGGTTGTGGTAACTTGGTCCAGTTACATGTGTTTTCTACTAAAATACTCGATCTGTAATGGAGAAGTTGATTGACATCAACAGATAAACTATCTAGGAAGGTCACAATTAGGCTCTAACATTTCCAATTTTTTTATCTGAAACGCTGTCATTTTTTTTACAAAAAACGCCTTTCGACCCTCTTTATTTGAGTTGCACTAAAAGGTGCGACACGTTTTTCTGTCGTCCAGCTAAAAAAATTGAAAATGTTAGAGTCTTGTGACCCTTGTACAGTTTATCTGCCGATGACAATGAACTTCTAGCATTTTCGTTTATTACAGAGCAATTTTTTTTTGGTATCTTGTGGAGTGGGGTAGAGCAGCAACTGGAGCAAGTTACCCCAACCTTAATGCTAGTCCTCTATTAGAGTGAATTAAGTGAAAGTAGTCGTCCTGTATGAGTTTGTGGTAAGATGAATGATTCTCATCAGAAGAAAAGCGGGAGATTAAAGGAAATTGGAATAAGTAGTTGCATGTTCGTCATAGTGTAGAAGTTTTCGAGAAAGATTAGCTGTTAGTTGTAAAACTAGGAGTACGTGTTACGTAACCTCCGCCTCTTCCTCCATAGAGTGAAAGAGTGAGAGAGAGAGACGATATTAATGGATGCAGGACATTGCTTCCCTCGCTCTCTCTCCTTTTTGTTTTGGTTCGGCAGAGAACTTTTTCCTAATAATACCCTACCCTCCGAACCGAACTGTTTCATTGCCTGTTCTTAGGGAGAAGACGGCGGCGGAAAGTTACAATTTAAGTTATTCTGGATTTTCCATTTAGGCAGCCAGTCAGGTAAAGTTTGAAGGACGAGAAGAGTAAAAGTGAAAAGTCCTTTGTGGGGAGTACTGCGTAGCAAAGTCTTAAACTCGGTCATTTTACTACAACTACTTAAACTTAGCTTGACAATCTTTAGAGACTTTTTATTGGTATTTGGAAATTATTGTGAGTTGAAAAACTTTTAGCGACATTCCATCACTAATCTTTCCGTCCTCCTTTTAAATCTGGTCGTGAAGCCACTGTGGAATTCTGAATGGCTCCGTCTTTGCCCTTATGCAACTTTTTGCGGGGACACATGCACAGAATTCTGATTCACCAGCCAATTCAACCAGACTTGTTTCATCTTTAAATTAAGTAACTTTCCAAACTCCTTGTTTCTCTTATTGTTAGCTTAAGCAGCATAATAAGGTCACTAGTTTTTCATTATGCACAACTTTGTTTTAATTCCGCCACACCATGCAACTATACAATTACAAGTACCTACAACCTATACACGTAACGTACGTGTGAGCCCCACCACCACTAGGCGGACCACTTATAAACTCTTCAGAAAATCCTTTTTATATACTTGCAATAGTTAAATACATTATCCATCTCGCCATTCTCCTCTTAAGTACTAATGTCAACATTTTCCCCATGTTTCTGACTAGAATCTTTACTTGATTAAGTAAAAGCGGAATTGAAAGAAAATAGTTTGTCCTTATGCCCGGGGCTTCCGTTCTCAGTCGAAAGGAACTTCTTTTCTTTTTCCAAAACCCTACTTCCTGTAGTTTAGAATTCTCACCTTCCGTCGTCACCTACTCACTAGAGCTCGGATCAAATCAAATTGTTTCCTTTCATATCAAATAAAAAAACAAAAAATTCAGGAGCACAACAAAAAATCATGCAGACCAGAGCTTATGACAAAATTAATGGCGACGATGTCATTTTTGGGCCAAATATTACAAACTACGCAGGGCCAGGGCAAACTGATTATCAACATTGTAGTTTTAAAAAGAATTCACATCAAATTTTGTACAATTTTGACCGAAATACTTCCTTAACGGGGAATTGGCGCAGTATCATATCAAATAATATTTTCTCGATACGAGAATCAAATAATTAAAATATTTAGTTGCCCTTTTTCGACATGTTTAGTATTTAGCTATCAAAAAAATGAAAATGGCTATGGCTTGGCTACCACGAGACGATTAAATTATGAAACCCTTGTTGGATCCCAACTCTACTGCTTACTCTAGCGGATAATCCATTTTGTGCTAACACTGAAATGTAACAGTTGAGGTAACTTTTAGAGGAGATGGAGGATAGCAATAAGATTACAATTTATTAAGCATTTTATATTGTACTCCTTAACTGTGAAAGTCATTCTGAACGAAAAGCCGCCGTTTAATAAAACGATAAATTAATGTGGCAGGACGGTAGTGGTAGTCAATTTTAATTTGCACATATCCAACTCTTACAATAGCTGAATTCTATAAGCACGTCTGACCTCATTTCCTAGAGAAACTTCTTTATTTCCCTATTCACTTCTAAGAAAATTTTCCCTGATTTCACGACACGGGATTTAGATTTGTCAATTCTACTCTTCTGCTATTTTCATGAATAATAAATAGCAATAGTTAACACCCAAAAGCCCTGCTCATGCATTTATTAGAATTTCTCCCAATTCGTTAAATAAATATAGCAAAAGCACTAGAGACTTTGGCTTGACTTAAACAAAAGACTTTTCACTTTTAAATGAGAACAACCAATACTGAGAATTGAGAAACACCAAAGTAAACACATTTTTATTCGCCACAGTATAACAAATTTTTCTTCTTTTTTCTTATACAAAAGTCACTTTTAATAAAATAACGTGCAAATATCTTCAGATATTATATGACTTTATTTATTATTAATGACGCACGATCCGAAATATTCAAATACTACTACCTGAGTATTATGGATCTCTCAGTATAATTGTATTTTCTTTGGATGTCCCAATTAATTTGTCATTTAATGAACAAGGGGGTTTCTGGCTATGTTCATTTCTGAGACTCATTTTAAAGTAAATAGACAACAGAGGCCTTTGTGTATAGGTGCGCCTTTTCATCTCAATAAATAAGCAAAAAGTAAAAGGAGCTTTCACGACTTTCTTCAGTGAAAAGAGGCATTAAGCGCAGATGAAAACTGGCTTTTGACTAATTCTGTAAGCATGACTGCGTTATTTGATAGAAAGTAACTTAGCGGGTAGGTACATCATTTGAGAGAAAGGTAAAGGAGCTCGCACATCTATTGTTCCTTCACCTTGCTTCTCTGTCTTATTGTGGATCTCCACCACTTAAATAGAATGATGCACCATAGAAACTTAGGAACAATTCAACTGTAAAATAACACACGACAAAAGAAATAAAAAGAAAGGCATGGCATGTCATGTTCATTACAACCGCAAAACTCTACCTTGCTTTCTATCAGTTCCTATCATTTCTTCTGCTACAGTATCAACACGGCTTCATTGTACTTGACAATTTTATTAGCGTGTTGCAATAGCCTTTACTAAATTGCAGCCCGTTAAATAGAAATTCATAAATTATAACAAATTTTAGGTTGCTACGAAATCAAGACAGCTAAAAAGCAATCAGCTAAAAAAATACTTCATTTTACGAATTTCATTTAAATAAATCATATTGACTAGGTACTTGTTAAGTAGATTTTTATACTCAGGGAAATTATGGACGTAAATTACTGTCTGTAATTCTTATTTAATCTTTAATTTTGAAAAGATAAAATAGCCAGGAACCTATCCAGGAATGGGGACGTATTTTACAACTATTTTAAATAGCTGATTTGAGACTTTAAGTCAAAAATAGATGGAAATTGCACAATTCGTGAAAGTTTTCTCTTGTTTTTCCAGAAAAGTCGTTTTTCTTGGATTTAGGTCCCATATAGGCCCCCTAAGTAGTACGGGTCTGAAAATCGCTAAAAAAGGCTGATAGCTAAAATATGATAATGATATAATTAGAATAAGGCTAAATTGAGTAAAACAATTCATATAAGTAGATGAGGTTTTAAATCTGCTATAGCTTGAAAATTTAATTTTGATGGAATAATTAAAAAATTAAAAATTAAATTCCAATATTTGCTAGAGGAAATAGTTTTGAACAGATCTAGCTAAAACATACCTATATTTTCTTTATCACAAGGCTACAAGTTCTTTTGACTTTTTAATTTGTTAACAGTTTACCTTTTCCAGCTTCAGTTTCAAATAGAGACATTTTCATTATCCTCTAAAACTCTAGTACAAGTTAGCATGAGAGTACGTAGTTGTAATACATGGATCGTCATTTGAAAATATATTTCCTCACGGCAGCGTTTAAACAAGTAGTCAGATTTCTTTTAAGGATTTTATTTGGTTGAGCTATCGTCGGCTTTGATTTCTAGGAAAATATTTTATTATGACTACGTGCCTTCTGAAATCAGACACAATAGAATTACACAGTGCACAGAAGAGTAGTGACATTGCGTACAATGGAAATGGAAGTAGAGTACACGTGAATATTTTTACAAGTCTTAAGATGAAGTTTCGATTTGGTTAGTCGACTTAGTCCTGTCTAGTAAATAAATAATTCAGGAACAAGTGGCTCTGAACAGAATTACAATTGCTATCTACGGTTAGAGGACGAGGGCTGTCTTGACTTTAATTTCTGAACCTGTGCTGTCGTGTCGTGCCGTGCGGTGTCTTGAAATTGAAAGTAACCTTCTCGCTCAAATCACAATCCTTGTCTCCTAGATATATTGCCGTGTTCCTGAGCAATAAGGGAATTAAACTACTCCTGTATGAATCTTGCCGGTACGCAGAAGATGGAGATCTTAATAATCCAACTACTTAATAATATTCTGGTACGCTGTTACCTTTCGCTGTATCATTCCCGCTTCCCTGTACAGAGTACTGCTCAGAAATAATGATTATATCGATTACCCTGAATATGCAAAATAACTGGCATCATTTGCATCTTCCTTTTCAGATATTTTACTATACTATCCGTATCAACGTGTAACTAAAATTTGATTTCCACCAACAAAGTATGTCTAATATAGATCTCAAGCTAAGAATTTAAATTTCAAACAGGAATACAGATATGCGACTTGACTTTTTATACAAAGGAATAAAATTCGAAATCAAAGGAGAAACATCCAAAAATGAGTCAAGGGTTATGGAAAATACAAATACTACGATAATAAAAGATAAAAATAATCTCAAATTCGGTGATTTGCTACCTTGAACATTTTTGCAAGGTCTTAAATCAGTGTGCACGTGGCTTTCAAGTATATTTCCTGGAATTATTCACCTTTATTTCATTCGAACAAGGATTAGTTTTGCTTAAAACTAATCCAACTACTTAGGTATGTTTAAATCGTAATTTATTTATGAATTTTTCTGTTGCCACGTTTTTTGAGTGTCATCTTTTATCAAAGAAAGCATCTAATGTTTTCTCCTTGTAATATTCTAATTTCTTCGCTATTGTATTAACAGTTAACTGGCTCAGCAGACATTTCATTGTCAATCTATATTCTTAATTACATTAAATGTCTAAATATTAATTTGTGAAATAGGTCATCTGAACAGTGTGTCAATTGAGAATGGTTCTGTTAGATATAAATTTGAATAACGGTACACAATAATTAATGATGCTGTAAAATGTTTACTATGATGGTGAGTACATAAAATTAGAATAAAGCTGTTACATTTAGCGTAGTGAATGTTATTCAGCAACATCTCATTCTTATTTACGTGATCAATGTGTTGTTGTTGACGTAGTACATGTAGACTGTAAACAGGATGAGAAATAAATTAATTTTCGGGAAATATCGGGACAGGGTATTATCTAAAACTTGGCTTACCTACTTGGTACGCAGTTAATATATAAATTAGTATTATTGAAGTAGATTGTTCCAATTTGGCACATTTCCTTTTCCTTGTTAAAAGCGAGGGGAAAGGAAATGGAAAGAAGAGAGAAGAAGGCTCGACTATGAAAAGGAGGTGCTGTTACTTAGTATAGAAAATACTAGTAAATAGAAGACACTGCTGGGACGAGGAACAGGTACCTAATGACATTACATCAGCTTAGAGTTAAGTGAAGATCCTAGTCGCTCTACTTGCATTGTGTGTGCTATTGTTCGGGAGGGAGAATGTAAATGTTATGGAAGGATAGCCACTTCAGGCTCTGTCTGTTTCACTGTCACTTTTAGTTAAACTTGTTTTTAAGCTCGCAGAGTCTTTGAGATTAATCAGTGAGGCTGTATTGCTGGCACTCTGCTGCTACAACATCCACAGATCTCGTTCTACATTTAAGCCTAAACTGTAACTGCGTCTTCTTCTGTCGACTCTTGTCTTTCTTTTCTTCTTCCCACTTACACAACAGAGCTACGTCTATTTAATCGCCTAAGAAACAAACACTACTAAGACTTTCTATTTCTATGTACAGGGTGGTCCACAAGTAGAATACCATAGCACTTTCTCCATGTAAATGACATTTCAACTCCTTGCGGTTAAATAGCGCTCCAAAAATTTCCAGTACCTTTTGGAGGAAATTAAACTTTCACTTTCACTTTCATTAAAGTAAAAGTTTAGTTTTCAAGAGATGGCATGAAAAACATTTTCGAGCGTTCGGCAAAGAAGAAAGAAATTTCATGTACACGAAGAAGTTCTACCTATGCTAACTTACTTTAGGTCCACCCTGTATATTTTCGCAACTGCAATCATCACAGTCAAATCAAAACTCCGTTGAACAGCCACTAAATGTAACTAGCTTGATTCTATTACAACACTCACGTACGTAGGCAACAACCACTTACTTAGCAATAGCTCAGAAATTTGAAATTTTCTATAAATGCCTAAATGGAAATGTCTACAAAACGGATATCCCTTTTAAAAATGTGTAAAACATTCTTGTCTGATGTTCCTCTCTTTAACATTCTGGTACATTATGCGCCATATAATTCAATGATCATATAATTTAATTATGCAGCTTCCTGGACAACTAATGATATCAAAGAGAACTTCCAAAAAATAAAAAATAATATAATATTGTATAAAGTGGTTGGATATTCAGAACAAAAGGAAATTACTGACTCCAAATAAAATTAGCATCAATAAACTGTGTCAAATAAAAAGCTGATAGAATGAGCCAATCTTTTTTTCATGTGTACATCCTGCAATCCTCTTAGTGTCACCTTAAATTATTTTTCACACAGGTAGCGTCCGTACATTCATGCTGACATTATTTCAGCTCAGCGAGAAAACAAATGTTACAGGTTACCTCCAGCTTATTTTGAAAATACAACTTGTATACAAGACGAAGACAACTACAGAACAATCATAATTCATTAATCATTCAAGCGTCGAAACTTTAACTTTGAAAGTTAATTTTCTTTCACTCAACAATCTTCTGAAGTGCCTGTGAAACTCTTTGTCAACTTTGTCAACGCACCTTTCTCCACTTTACAACTACGTAGATAGAGATTATGATGATAGAATAACTTTGCAAGTTACAAAACTGACCTGTTTTGAAGTAACTTTTACAGCACCAGGATTTTCGCCTTGTTTGTTACCTGAAATTCAAAAATTATCTGAATAATTAAATTGCACTTAAGGCTACAATATTTGAAACATACATTGCATTGTCATCCGTTGATCGTTATAATAATCATGGGTTTAAATTTAATTATCCCAAATACCCATGGAGTGTACTTACTGCTTAATGTGCCCATTGTGTCACTTTTTTCCGTATTACTTTTTGAATTTAAGCTTGGGGTGCTATAAAAATTCCCAGGGCGTACTCAATTTAAATAAAAAAGGCAAAGACATTCAGAACATTTAAATGTGTGCACCTAACCCAAATTCAGTCGATGAATATAATATCATCTTTTTACGCTAGATTTCAGCTTTTCAGATTTAGAATCCCAGAAAAAAAGTTTTAACTCACGTTAGGCGCTAAAATTATACCTAAAGTCATACCTTTTGATTTTTTTTTCAATTTTAATCATTGAATTAGGTTGAAAAAATTTTATTGGTCTTTACGTTGTAGGGCTAACATTTTAAAACAATTTTATAAAATAATGAAAAGGGCAAATGTCATTCAAAGGTATAGGATTATTAAAAAGAAGAAACTTTCTAGGTAGCTACTGATTTAGTAGGAATCTCATTTTTTATCTGAAGTTCGGTGTTGAAAGCGTTTATACTTAGGTGTCTATTTTTTCGGCACGGGACTTTTAATAAATGGGCTACTATGCTACATCCAGATCTATTGGAGTCTTAATTTTGAGGAAATGTTTTTTAAATTATTCATAAGATTAGGTATTCCAAGACGGCTAGTAGCAGCAGTATTATATACTGCTGAATCCATAAACACACTATATCTAGTCATAATTAAATACACATTTATAAATTGTAAAACATTTTTGGAAGGAGGCTTTCGACTTTGTCATCTCTTGACTGTAGGAAGGTCCCAGAATTTTCTCTGAATTATTAAGAGAAGTGTGAGAGGGAGAGAGAGCGGCATATAGCCATAAAATGTAGTCGCTTGTCTTTCTCATTATATGCGCTGTAGATTTAAAGCGGCGTTGAATGAATATACATAATAGTTAGATTTGCATTTCTCGCATCAAGTACAAGAAGTGAGCTGAAGATAAAAGCCGGGAGTTCAATAGACTAAAAGTGGCATTAGATGTAAATTCCGTTGAGCATATTACCTGAAGGAAGAAGAACAATGTCGCACACGATCATTATAATTTTGCATACGTAGGTAGGTAGGTAGGTAAGTTTAGCTTAATATTGTGCTTTATAAAATGAAGGAAATAATATTACAGAGCTAGAGCTCCCTACTTACCATGTATAGCCACGAGGAACATTAGCCAGAGAGAGAGCGCGTTTCTCGTTGCACAAAATAAATTCTGCCGGCATATATAGCTCAAGTATAGTAAATATTCATGCTCTACAATTTTAGCCTAGATTTGAATCGAAGAAGAGTGCTGTGTGTAAGTTTTGAAAGAAGAGACTTTATAAAATGTAAGTTGATTTTGGGAGTAGTGCAGTGCCTTAGAGTACCTACTTACACCAGAGAGAGAGAAAGAGTACACGCCGACGAGATTTGATTAGCATAATTGATCGAATTCGTAGACTCAACGCAGAGTAATACAAGAATTCCATAACACTAAGAGGAGTGAGCATAGAGTATGACTATTATTATAGTCTTTCTTGGGGTGGACGAGGGAAAGAGAGCGATGATTCGAGGTCTAGGCAAGCGAGGACATTATACTTGCTCTACATATGAAATGCGCCTATTGCTATGCAGGTTAAATACGAGCTCCTGCTTCTCCCTACGTACTACGTACGTATGTAGCTGCCAGAGTAATTTAAAGCAAAGGAATGCACTAGGTCCCTAGTTCAAAGTGTACTTAACAGAGTAACAATTTATGTTCTAATTCTGTAGTGCCTCTCTCTCTCTCTCTCTCTCTCCTATAATATTATGTCTGTGCCTAATGCAATCTAATGTAATGCGGGGAGTGGAAGAAGACAGAATTCGGCGGAGACTCAAGTCAGGACTCATACTTGCGATTAGTTAGCACTGTGCATTATTGTGGATAGAGGAAGGAGCCAGTGCATCTGCACATTGTAACTCCAAAGATCTAACAAACTTGACGGCTCTTCCACTGGCAAAGGAAATCCAGGCAAGAGCAGCTGCCGAGTGTTTAGACTCAATCAGCCGTGGCGTGATACAGAATACTGTGCCATGACTATGACTACCAACTACCAACACTGAACAGTTACCACGACACACACACACACACACACATACAGAGTATACATTATACATACCTATAGCAATCTACACACACATTTAAGTAAACACGCTCACAAAATCATTCCCCTTGCAATTCTCATTCCCGAATATCATCTCTTTCCTACAGAAACCAGTAAAATCAAGTTAGACAATTGCTAGTTAAATTCTAAATAAAATTTTAGTCTCAAATTAGCAATTCCAAGTAAGTTATGGGAAAGAAATGCAATGTTATAGTGTAATCCTGTAGGAAGAAGCTGTTCTAAATGTAGTCAGCTACAAGAATATTATATGAATTATGCTTTATACATACTAGCAGTGTATTTAATTTGGCAAGCTATGAATAATAGCGTTTTCTTAATTGTTCATTAGCTGAATTGTCGGCGACACGACTTGCACTTAATTAAGAATTATCTATATAGAAAACACATGGATATCTATAGAAGGATAGTGTGGAAGGGGCGTTATAGAGAGTAGTGATACGTAAGATATCGCGAATTCGTGGTCACACCTCATCAACTGTGGTGTGATAAATACCTGTGACTCAGTCCTTGGCTCAGAGAACATTAGAGATAATATAATATTCCGTAGTATTCATAAAGGCCAACAGTTGTAGGGAAAAAAGGGCGAAATGCCAGAGTTGGGAACTATAGCTATAAAGTCCCGCCGCCACCACCACCACCACTACCGCCGTCAGTCGTATCGTATCGTAGAATCCTAGTCCTCCCTCCCGCTATACAGACATGCAACTCTCTGGCATTGTGTATTTTGCAATTGTGCAAAATGTATAGTAGCTACTATCTGTCGACGGATAGGAGGATGATATTATTATAGGGAGCTACTAATGACATGTAGTAGTGCATATGTGTAGTCGTCGTCTGCCTGATATATGCACATAGGAAGGGGCCACTTTATATGGAGAAATGAAGCACAACTTTAACTGTGAGCAACTCAACGAGCTAGCGGCAGCCATTTCCAAGAGACACTCTTCCTTCGTGTCCCCGTGACTGTAGTTTCCTTTTCAATCTACACGCCGTGCACAAACCAGCCAGTCAGCCAGCCAGCCAGCCATATAGTCACTTACTACATACTTGACTCGGTTGTTGTTGTGTGCAAAGCCTTTCTGCTCCTACACAACAACGACACGAAATCTCTGCCGATGACTCCTCTCAAAAAACTAAGGCAAGGTGTGCAACTACATAACTGTGCTTCTCCCAGTCACCTTTGATCTATCCCATGCAGAATAACAACACAAAGTGCCAGCCAACTATAAGTAGCTACTACAGCTACAGCCATGATCATCCGATCCTCCTCATAATATTGTGAATCTACTACACCAGTCTGTGTGTGTGCGAGAAGGAAGAGAGAGAGAGAGAGAGAGAGAGCTCAGCTAGACAAACAGGGAAATTGCCACACAAACATTGCATAATACAAAACTAACAGACGTCTTTACCTTTTTCCACCTCTATTTATATTTGCAGACACTCGTCTTATTGTCAAATGGCAATGCACCGCACTCTCCCTCCTTTCCCCAACACACCATTATTTACATCCTAAGCATTATTGCCTTTTCACATGAAATGACGAAATTATCAACACTTGCCCTTGTGTCTTATCTTATTTATCGCATTACAATAACCAAGTGATTTACAAACCCCTATCTAACTCTATCTCATCAACATCTGTAGCTAGTAACTTAGCTAGCTATATAGACCAGGGAACAAAAAAGCAACATCTTTTTTAGAAAAAAGTATAATAACAACCTTTCTTAAAAAAGGATGCCGTTTATGGTTGTTTTCTATTCTATCTCTAAGTGAAATGCAAAAGCAACTGATTTGACCAGTGTATACTACAGTATTAGGTGTACTTAATTATCATAAAATTGAATGTTAATCTCCGGAATACTAATGTTGGTACCGTGAACTTGAAGATGGCAAGTTTATTTATTTTTATGTGATTTTTTTCCGGCATATTATTGCCCTGTAAAAAAGCTAAAATGCAAAAGGTAACCTTTCTTTAACTTTTTGTTGCCTTGCTTTTTTACAAAAAGGGAAAAGTAAAAACAAGTTGCGTTTTAGTTCCCTGCTATAATGGTCTAAGTCATCAAGCACAACGTTAGTCGAGATAATTTATGCATGTCTACTTCCCAAATACGACCTTGTCCTAATATGCACATAATAATATAATCTTTTATTCAGTATAGCAGACTATCTGAATCAGAGATCAGACTATCTAAGGTAGTTTGCTCTCGTTACTGAGCAACTGCGCTTAGTATCAGGTAGGCTCATAGTTAAATTCCAAAAACACAACTTCAATTATTTACAAATTGGCAGGAATTCGCAAGATTTCGAGCCAATTGGTAGCAACCATAGTCAGAGTCCCTCATATACAGTGCAGTTATGACGTTTCTGTTTGTAACTAACTTCATTTAGAGTGTCCACATGATAGTGTGAGTACATAAAACATCAATTGGCTGGACAGCTACCATAATTCCATGCAGCCAATTTGGAACCAATTGAAACGTTATTTATGGATTTTAACTATCAGCTTAGCAGATACTGAGTGCAGTTCCCTTGTAATGAGAAGTATAGCTCTCTATACCCTGACCTGAACACTATTCTCATGCAAAATTTTATGTAGCATTTTGTGTAAATGCGTAAATAACAAAAATATCTAACAGGGTTAAGAACAAACAAGAAATCTCTGCTTTGGTAAGATTTATTTTAACGAATAGAGATGTGGTTATGCACACATCAATCGTTGTTACTATCAACCATTTATGAGCTTTGATCATCCACAGTGAATCCATTGGCTTACATAACAACAACTTTAGAACTTTACCGTAAACAAACCACCCGTCGTACTTCAAAACAGCATTCCCATTATATTGGCATAGCCATATTGTCTTATTTTAATTGCTAACTTTACTTTCACGGAAATACGACCGGATCATTAATTTCTTTGAAATCCCACAGTGTAGCATGTACCTTACTTAATGAATGGCAAAGTTTTCAGTGAAATACTAGTACAAATGACTTGACAAAATAAAATATATCATTCCTTCCATTTATTCACATTTAGGGTAAAGCCTGTCAGTAGTTTTTTTTTGTTATTTTTCAAAATTAAAAATATTAAAGGATGAACTAAAATTACTTTATTATTTTTTGGAAGGAAGGAACAGTAAGTCATCTCGTGACAGAAAGCTCGACTGATTGAAAACACTGAAAGTGTATCTATATCGTATCGTCCCTAACATGCCAATTCCCTTAAATCCAAATCTCCTAATTTTCTGAATTCTCTTCAATCCAAAATGTTCCATCATCCATCTCGCTGAAACCCATCGGTTTCTCCTTAAGTCAACGTGTGGTACATTGAAAACCAATTTAGCATTTCGCTACAAATTGTTTTAAAAATTTAAAACTATTTATTACTGGCTTATTATTGGTACACAAAAAAAATATCTTTCTTATTCTATTTTACCAGAATTTTTCTTAAAAATAATTGAATGGCAAGCAAACATTAAGGACAGAGTGAGTGTATTTTAATTTGAGACTTGAATTTAAAAGAATTGAAAAAATGAGGAGATTTGGATTTAATAGAATTGGAATGTAAGATGACGATGTTTTAACGCTTGTTTATTTTTATGAAAAAAACAAGTGTTGCATGAAGGGCTCCATCGAAAACTGAAGTCACATTAAACTAACCATTAACCATAGCTGACATTTAGAATGGCTACATAATACAATGTTACTTATGTTAAGTAGGTAGCAACCTACCTGCTCCTTTGAAGCTTATTGACTTCCCCACCTTTGAATATTCCCATAACAAAAGAATATCTTGGCTACCCAGTAGAAACTAAAAGTTGTTATTTTTTCTGCCTCCTTATTTCCATCCTTCTGAAAGAGGCGTCTTAAATTAGGATTAGAATGCGTTTACCTAGAGGAGCCAAGTACTTAGTTAATGGATTTAGGTGATGAAGGAGTAGGACAGTTAAATATTCGTCATGTCTGTCTGTTGTGTATATAGCGAGAGTACAGTGTGCGAATAAGTTGAAGGCCGTGAATAAGACGTTGTGGAGGTTCAGAGAGTTTTTGTTGTCAATTTATTTGATGAAAGTTTATAACTTACCGAGAGGGAGAGAGTTGACTTTGAGTGAGTGAGTAGATTTGATTGCAGTGGATTTGTATGGAAAACAAGGAGATGAACTTGAAAGCTTAAGTTGGCTAAGAAGATGGATAATGGTCAGTGGTTGTTGTATGTCGAAGAGCCTCGTCTGCATAATCCTGACTTGTGTATATGTCAGTTAAATGTGGAGACTGGAGAGAGAGAGAGAGAGAGAGCGGGGCTACTGCTGGAGTTTTGGAGAAGAGAACATGGTGTCAACTTTGGATGAGAAGATTCATAGTGACAATGAGAGTGAGTTGTAGAGTGAGTGGTTCAGTCGGGTGAAGTACCTCTATCTATCTATCTCTGCATCTCGCACTCCGCCTCAAATAAATTACATTACGTACGTGGCGTGCAACTACTCTGTATTTATTATGACTCTGTCTCGACAATAGATTTACGCTGTACACCAGCAGTCTCCCTCCGTGGAGAAAGTAAATAGCGTTCAGTCGGCAGCTCTTTCTTAAGTGACAACCTGAATATTATGTGCATCTCGCACACAGTTAGGGTAGCAGTCCTCTTCACAGATATTATAAATAGAGCAGCAGGAGGATCAGCGGCTAGAAGACGCTCACAAGGCACTACTCATGATAAACTGACAGGAGAAACTAAGATGAGAGAGAGAGAGTTGCAACAAAGCTGGATAAAAAGTGGCCAGAGTATTGTAGTTGTGTCTATGTGTGTAGCTAGAAATATTCATTTCAACTTGTGTGTGGTTGCTTATAGAGATACTTCCGTAAATGATACTACAGTCTATGTGTAGAATGCCCTTGGATATTCTATCCTGGCATTAGCAGTTTATTTGATGTAGCCGAGAGAAGAAGACGTAAGGGTCGAACCCAGTCACTCACTTTTCCAAATCCGATTAAACAACAGATCTCAATGACAAACAATGCCATGCCTATCCCTTCAGCCTGTCCTCTCGTCATTCCGACTTCGTCATCCTCTAACAATCTCACATTATCTTTTCTTACGGCTCTGCCATTTCTCTTTGTCGCTAAACCCTCTTCTTACTCTCCATTATAATATTAACCTTACTCACTCACTCACTATCTATATAAATACTACAGCTATATAGGAAGCTACAAAACTTCTTTATAGATTTATCTATGTATCTATCCATCTAAATATTTACTTATGAATGTACTACCTTAATATTTTGGTTATTATTAGCATAGATATATTATATAACTCATGTATGGTACATAACAACATATTATTAAGCATAACTGTTCTGAGAAAATCTAAGTAGAAGATACATACTTAGAGTGAACTGAGTGAAGGATGTCGTGCTATTTCAACATGAAAAGAGTAAATAGCCCACAAACGTGTGTTTACCGTTAGATATAATACGTAGGTTATTCGTGTATCCTATAATAGAGTTTAAAAAAGTAGCTACTATGAGAATTGTATATACTTACTTGTATGTTTCTGAAGTAAATTCTTGGTTTTTTCACGTGGGAGTAAACACAGATCTTGAATCACTAGTAGAATTGTTCACTGGTGACATAATGTAATCTATAGAGTCTGTGTATAGAGTTTGTATACAGTTAGACACAAGGAGTAAATAGGAGTTCTTTCATTTCCCAAGATATTATTATTGAAGTTGGTAGTTGGTTTATCTCAAGCGATCTAATAGTTTCAGATAGATAAAGATGGATAGGAAAAAAGGGGCAATGTGTAAAGTGAAAATTTAGAAAGACTTATAAAGCTACCTAAATAGTAAATAAATAAATGGCTTTTTGTGGAGTGGGTTGGTAGTTGGTCGTTGGTGATAAGGAGGAAATTGATTGACATGGAGAGAGATCTGTGTGTGTGTGCACAGCGAGAGAGAAGATGAACGTAAAAAAGCGGGAGTCAGAGAAAGGAAGGTGTACTTTGGCAATAAAACGGAGACAAGTTGTGCGAGAGGGAAACAATGGGAGTGGAATTAGATTAGAGATGTGATGTGAGTAATTTGAATTGGAGAGTGGAGAGAGAGGATTGAATGGAGGGAAAAAGGAAGGAGAGAGGGAGATGAATTGATTGAAACAACGTTATGGCCAGCCAGGCAAGGAAGGCGAACGTAATGGAAAAAGAGAGCGGAAGTTGTGCCGTCTTTCTGTGGCCTATTTAAAATAAATGGGAAACGGGAGGAGTAAATAATCTCCGTGCTCAGTTGCCCTAAACCAAGAGCGGCAATAAAATAACTCACTGCCCAATAGGAATCAGTGGCTGGGATGATAATATTCCGACGAGTGTGCAGCTCTAATAAAATGAAATACTTGATCTATCTTATAAATGGCCAGCTATATGCAACAGTAATAAAGACTTTCTCTTTTATTCTCAATTGTCCATCTGAAGAGTATAAATAAGATTGGCCTAGGTAAGTAAGCAGATGAGTCCCTATTCACAGAATTCTTGTTGTTTTGTTGTTATTGTTAGGAAAGAAGAGATGGGCCGTAGACACGATAAGAATTAGTTCAGTTATAGTTCACTCACAATTCAATCACTCACTCATTGTCAGTCAGTTCTGACGGAGAAAGTAGCAATTTAGGAATAGAAAGAAAAGAAGAGACTTTGGATCATGCTTTCCCCAAGACAAGAAAAAGAAAATGATTCACCAGGGCGGAAGGGCAAGTGGCGGCAAGGCAAGAGAAAGTACTAAAGATAATTTCCAACTGATGTGACAATTCAGCGGAGCCACGACCAAAGTGTCTGCAGTTTACTCTGTGCGGAGAAAGTTCGGAATGCACATGTATAAGTAGAGAAAGTTGATGTGGGAAACGAAGGTGTACGTCTGTGTGTTGTGTATGGAGGTGCTCCGTAGAGATGCCCCTTGTGCTTTGACTGCGATGCAGTTTTCCTTGGCGCCGAAGAGAGTGGTGAGAGTGAAAGCGAGAGAAAGTGAGAAAGTGAGCCGCCGAGAGCGAGAGAGAGGCAGAACCCTTTCACTGGTCGCTCTCATGTGCTACTGACACTGGGAGAAGTGGAACAAGTTGATGTGGAGGGACGCACTCCTTCCCTGCCCACCAACTCAACTCCGACCAAGAGACGACGGTGACGTTCTGTGCGATACTCTCGCTCTCTCCCTTTCTCCAGCTTTCACTCCGTCTCAGTTCAGTCTGAACTTGGTTGGATTGGGAGCTGTAGCTGTAGTGGAAATGAGGACTGCAGACTATTCGTCCTCACAGACAACGACTTAGCCTGAAAAATCCGAGCGGGCTTAGCTCGGCCAACTTTCACCGTCTTTCACCGTGGCAGGATGCTATGGACGGAAGAGTGCGTTAAACTGTCATTGTATCTATCTGGGTAGCAACCATAGTAGCCTCTCTACTGATACTTCACCACCGAAGGAATGTGCTCTCTCTCTCTCTCTCTCTCTCTGATATTTAGTTTGCACTCCCAGTTTATACCTAGCTCCAATCTATTAATGCGGAAAAGAGCCAGGAATTCTCTTGCTTGACTTTCCCCATTTGCTCCGGCTATGAGAAAATTACTGATGATCACTAGATATTTGTACACTTTACTAGGTAGGGAACGGAATGCGAAGGAAGCAACAGAAAGCAACTTTCCCTACACCGTCTCTTACTTTCTCTCTCACTCTCTCGCTTACCTACAGTTCCTTTCTCTTCCACTCCTTATAGTAATCCCATCCATATAGGTACAAATTCCAACAAGGAGAAAGTCTTGTGTCTTTCCTTATACTATTATGATGTAACTAATCTCTCGCATCGAGCACACTGGGCAGAAATCAATTTTTGGCACCAGCGACTATAAATTCCTAAATAACTATAGTAAATAAAATGTCCGAATGAAATCTCTGTTTTGACAGTGAGCACTTTTTTGTTTGGCTAATGCAGTTTTTTTCCCCACAGATCCGTGTCCTTGCCTCAGTGAATTCATAGTGAGCTATTTAGCCACAACAGAAGAGGCAGTAGTATTATTATTGGGGAGAAAGTCAGTCCACGTAATAATATCATGCTTCTTCTTCTTCTTCTTCCAGTCGACAAGTTGTAAGTAGAGCAGGAGCAAGAGAAAGCAAGAGAAAGCAAGAGAAAGCGAGAGAGAGAGAGATGCGAGTGAGAGGGAAAGGAAGGTCAGGCCAGTGAAAGAGGAACAGAGAAAGCTGAACACTCAAGGAGAAATTGCGGCAGTCAAAGTTCCTTGCCTCGCTTTCTCTCGCTTTCTCTACTGTCTTGTTCACTTGAGTCGGCCCTTTCACTACAGCCACGTCCAGGAATCTACGCTGGTTGGCAATTGCCAAGCAGAGAGTAGCAAAAAAGAGAAGTAAACTGAGTTGACTGCAAAATATCCACTCGAACAGCCAGTCAACACTCTCATCCCCACTCCCTTCATTCAACTCTGATTGGGAGACGTTGAATTTCTCTTTTAGTTTGATCTCCAGCTGACATCACTTCACTTCAAACATTCCATTTCCATTCTCTCTACCTTCACCCAGCTCTGCACCCGTCTAATCTTCAACATCTACCTACTTCACTCCCCAAATCCTCTCACATCAAATCTATATAACTATCTGCTAAATCTGAAGGAGAATTTTAAAACCTTTCAAATTGACTTTCCTACCGAAAAAGCCCCACTTTACTATTAATAATCCCATCTCTTTTATCCCTTTACATGGAAAACCTATAAATGGAGACCAAACTATTGCTCTCCTTTTCAAATTCTCATACAGAAAACATTTCCAAACAGCAGCAGCTCTATTTCTCATTTCATACAGCTCCATGCACTTTAAATCTCATGTTGATGCTAAAATCACACCTGTAATCATTACCGCACATTTAGCTTTCACTTTAGAAAGTAAAAGGAAAAGGATTATGTGTGGAATGGAATTTATTAAAAACGCATTCATTCACATTCTCAACAAACCCCAAACAATCTTAAACGATTTATTATTTTCCGCTAAATCATTTGCCCATTCCAGTTACTCAATGTCGAGACAAAGTGAAAGTCAATTATTATACATTTACTTATTTGACCCTTATTATTGTTTCCTTTATTTTCCTATCTTTAGTTCATAGTATAACAACTTGGTCATATTATTCCTCTTCACAGGATAATAAGTCTAGTTGGAAAGGAAATCAATATTTACGGGGCATTGTGTTTTAATGTACCTGGATGGATAGGCCGTCGTTTTTATTGGGACATCAGTTTCCACTTTTGACATGTAATGTAATAAAGTTACTTTTCATTGCTCCAAACTTTATTATCTATTTATGTAAGTGAAGGTAAACAAGTTGTCTACTGTTGGTCATTACACGACTATTATAACGCAATTCCTTTCTGCTTCTTTCACTGCTCAGTGTCAACACTCATCCACATAACGTCATCAACATCAGGCACACTTTCATGCAATCACAAATGAAAATTATACTCATACTTTATCTTTATTGTGACTAAACAGAACTGCCATTTAGAAGCCACTTTAAGGTGAACATTTCACAAAAAGCATCCTCAATTGCTCTTTACTTATTAACGATTGAAATAGCACTTTATGTGGATGAATAGTCAGTCTGTTTGTCCATTTGTAACAGTAATAGCTTTGGAAGCTTTTTTCGAGCTACGTTTTTAATAATTAAAAACGCAGTTTGTAAATGAGACCAATTGGAAAACCACATTTCTTTGATTCAGTTGTGTCATACAATTCACCCCCTCCTTAAAATTCTCAATGCCAATGTGGGAGATCCTGTTGTATTCTTGGGAAATGGAAACGTCGCCACATAGTGGGAAATTTCGGAAAATCTCAATTACGTGAACGTGTTTGGGGCCGAGGTTTCATAGCTCTAATATTAAAGTCGACAGCAATTCTTGTTGTAGAGACATGCCCTTTGACAATGGCTAAACGTGGAGCGTATAACACTTTTATCAAGCAACATTATTTTGTTGAAGATAAAGCATGGAAACATGCCAAACTCCAACAACAACTTTCATTATTTATTATTAATGCTGAATAGACTGTTTCAATGCAACTTTAATATATGCCACTCAATTCTCGTTCACACAAAACTATTTATGTTGTGATTAATGGATGCATTGTAAACATGATACAGCTGCAAATTGTTCGCACTGGAAAACGATATACTACGCAACCCGATCGATTTCGTGTAGATTACGTCCTTGCAGTATTATTACCTTTTTTCAATTTCTCTTTATCGAATAAAAGCAACGTAGATGTAGACGCGTCATTATAAATTGAATACAAATGGAAGCCCTATACTTTTAGATAGGTACCTAGTTTCAATTTCAATAAGAATATAAGGAATAAGAAACTACAGACAGTCATTCAGTTTAGAAAACGCTGCATCGTGTGTGGTATACTCGTGTACAGCAACGGAGCTTGTGTCATATTTAGATAAGCCTAAGTTGCTTAGGTATATAGGTATACAATTTACAGGGTGATTTTTTTTGTCTTTTCACTTTCACCATAAAAATGAGTTGCATTAAAGTAAAAGACCAATTTCGTAAAATAATTTTGGTGAGCATTATAAGACAATAAAGAGGATTTTTCTATCGTGAAAGTGTTACCTGTGGCAAAAGGTAAAACCAAACACTGTAGTTGGGGAGGATTATAATTATTGACATTTCAAACCTAAACCCCAAAACTAACGAAAGGTTTATCTCTCCATTAGCAAATTGACTTTAAGGTCACACGTTGAAACATCCTCACAGTTTTTAGCTAAGGAAAACTAAATATTTGACATCAAATTCTGACAATAATGCTGACCGTTTTTATGTCGCAGTATTTTTTAGGATCTTGTCAATTTCATTTCAACTTATTTTCTTATTCCGTACCTTTTGGAATGAGAAAATCCTGGGCATAAAAATGCGATAAATAGTCAATGTCACAGTGGTGTCTTTCATTTTGAAAAGTTTTCTGCAGTTTCTGGTTAATTAAAAGGATTGGTATTGTAATGCCCGTATGAAAATGCTGATCTAAGTGGATGGTCTCAGTTGGAAAACTATTTGTTTTTTGTTAGCATCTAATTTTGTCTGAGTGTTTTTTTTCAAATGCAGACTTTCTCAATCTTGCCTGACATTTAACAGAGTTTCAGATTGAGTATATGTATGCGGAAAACCTCTATTTAATTAATTTTTAATCAAAGATCTCTTTCTGAAAGTCTGGGGACTGTACAAATAAGATAATCAATAGTTACTAGGAGAGACTTAAAAAGTTTTGCTCCATATTAAGTAGCTAGACTTAGTAGAAGACTAGTGATTGGTGTATTGAAATGCTTTTAATTATGATTATTGCAAAGTTCTTGATACTATGTTGAAATTTTAATGATGAGGTTTGACTATGATGGCAGAAATGCGGTTTCGGATTTCACATTTCATTAAAAGTAATTGCATGTCGTCTGAAAGGGAACAAATTGCAATATAATATGTTAATAAGGCTACCTAGCCGTGGAAAATCTATTTCCCTTATAAGCTCTATGTATAAGTAAACAAAGAGAATGGAGTGTAAAACATTGTAGAGCGTTTTTCTAAAGTTAGGCTATGGTATGGTATGATGGTGGTCGTGATCGTGACGTATGTGATTGCTATAAAGTCGTTGAATCCGAAAGTGTATGCAGTGTGCACGTAGATATAGTAGCAATGGTTCATTTTGTGCAAATTTCCTTGTGATGACAGTGTCTGTTTGGCAGTGAAAATGCAATTCTCACGGTGTGTGTGTGTGTAGGGGGAGAGTAGATTGAAATTTTCATTTGAAGATGAGTAGAATTGCAAATAGAGGATGTATGGAGGGAATGGATTTCCATTGAGTATTAGATTATAGGTGGAGAGGGAGTGTGTCGTGGCTCTGGATGGCCATAGAAGAATTCAGACAGCTGAAATGGAAATCTCCCATTGTCAGGCAGCAAATATGCAGGAGCTACTAGTAGTGCACTGAGCGATACGTACAACTACATTTAGAAAAGTTGGCCGAGCCCATGCACAGTTTAAGCGCCCGATAGCCAAAAAGGAACATGTGAAAGGAAAAATGAAAGCAAATGCCGCATTCCTCCAGACAGCTTTTTTTTTCTTCTCTCGTTGGATTCGATTCAGATCAGGAGCTCGGCTCAGAGTAAACTTTCCTTGGCTTTTATCATCCTCCTTACTGTAATACTCCTAGCCACTCAATAGGATTTTTTGGGGAAATATTATAGTCCTTTCGTGAGCACACACTTATAAATATTGCCAACATGGATAGGTGGGGAAGGGGAAGGAAGGCCTATTATTTTATACCTTTCTCCATGCACACGCTAGCATGAACACCAAGAATCCTGCCTTTGTCTCCGTCATATGCTACCTATCACTTTCCCTAATGTAAAACGTAAGCAATGGAGATACAAAGCTCCGTCTCATGCTGCAGCATCACTCACTCTCGTGTTTCTACATACTCCCACCGATATGCTTCTCATCATCCCTATCATCTCTCTATTAGACTATAGTCCATGAACAGCTCTCTCTGTTCTTCTAAATGTTGTGCATTGCTTACACTCATCTTTCCCTGCCTTTGACATACTTTACAGTATAGGGAGCAGCGGAACGGAAACTCTATTTATACTCCTCCCTCATATTATTTATCCTTCACTTATAGACAGATTTTCATTTTGCCAGAGCCTCCTCCTCCTTCCTTGTGCCTATTAACCATATCATTCCTCATGTTCACATCCTCACAGTTCAAATCATATCCTAGCAAAAGTCCCCTCATCCCAATCAAATCCCCAGTTAAACTAAAAGAATGAATTTTATTCCGTTCCTCTTCTAAGCACACCGCTCTCTTCCCTCCTCTCATTCTACCCATCCATTTACTCCTCTTCCACTTTCTAATGTACCCACCACCACATCCTATTTAGCCTTTCATTGCAATCGCCAGCCGCTTTTCCACCATTCACGACCCTATACTTTCAACACATGCACAAAACAGGGCCATTAAATACACACGGGATGAACAGTGTTGGATTTCTGAACTGAATTCTATTTATACTTCCCACAAAACGGTGAAAGCAGCCACTGTAATTAAAGTTCCAACTATATATCTAAATATCTATATAGTGATATATATAGAACTAACATTAGATTACTTTGAGTAGCACACAGGAAATAAATATTATTGCTATTACAGCCAAAATATATACTGTTATCATCATGCCATTAAAAATGTAAGAATTGTTGTGGTTGTAAACTGTGCAGACAATGTGTGGGATGAGAGCATTGTCTTTGACGTAGGACGTGGCTACATATAGTTCTCATTTTACGCTTCGACTCAACTTCCACATGCACAACTGTAAAAATGATTAAATCCATGTCAGTCAAATTGTAATTTGGGAACCCTGATGAAGATGACAGAATATTCTTGATTCGTCTGTAGTTGCAGACTCGTGTTCTGGTTTTTAGTTTGGCAGTGTGTGCATTTGAACAGTCCCCGTATGGAGATGAGCGAGATAAAGCTCTTGTGTTCTTATGCATATCATTTCGACAGTAAATGGAAAGAGAACAGAAAGAGAGAGAGAGAATTGTACATCTGTAGGTCGTTTGTTTGTAGTAGTGATCAGAGATAAACAGTGCCTACATATCTCTCCGTAGTGAGTAGGAATCGTCGGAATGCAAAACAGATGATGGTTATATGCTGCCATTAGGAAGAAGAGCACTCGAGTTGTAAAAAGAGGAGAAAAGAAATATACGTGACTATTGTAGCTTTGCTATTTGATGTTGGATAAGAGAAGAGTTTACCTTCCATCCGACTATTCAGCCAACTCAACTCTCAAGTGCTCCATATATGCCTCTAAAAGAGCCCTGGCAATCCTGGCGTTAATGAAACGGGCTTCTCTCTCTCTCTCTCTCTCTCTCTCTCTCTCTGGCATGTGAGTAGACGGAAGGAACTGTCGAATCCGAATAAGATTGGAATAAAAAACTCTGAATTGTGTCTTTGGCCTCATTTTCCCGTTAAGAATTGAGGGGTCGGAGGTTTTTCATTCCAATTTGACTCCGATTGGACAATTCCTAAGTAGCAGATATGCTGTAGGCCACAATATCATGATATGCATCCGTATAGCAAGTCCCGTTGCTCTCCCAACCAACGTGTCTCTTTCTCTGTGCATGCATCCACTCACTACTCTTTACTCTACTACTCTACTACATTATGTCGTGACTTTAGTTTACTAGGCTTTTTCCTTCCTTTTCCTTTTGGATCTTTCGGTCGGTGCAACTGACTGAGCCACTATGGCGACTGCTGTCTTAATACAAGTCCGCGCCCAGATCGACCCACTAAGCAGAGGACCTAGTGCCATTTCTCCTCAAAACACATTCACAAGGAATTCTTCTCTGCCACTTACTTCTTGTCAGTCTCAAAGCATCCTCGTTCTGTCTATCGTCTCTCCCATACCATCCCCGACCGATTCTTTATTAATGAGCCTTTCTATGCAAATAATTAGCAAAACATCATCCAACCCCATAATTGCTATTACTTCCATCCAATTTGTTAATTAATTCCACATCTACATAGATATCCTCGGGACAAATACATAATTCACATAATTTTAGTTCAATGTTTAGATAGGACTTTGTCTTTAAACTCACGTGCATACTTCAGACAGAGAATCAAAGGAAATGTTGTAGGTTATCCATTACGGTATAGGAGTTACGCTTACGCTATTATACAATACTAATAGAAACAACTCACCTATCACTAATTTCAACGTATACCAGAAAATTTTGTAAAACTTTCTCCGTTCACCCTAATTAATCTATGCAAGGATATATATGGAACTGTATATAGATATATTACGATTACGAAAGTTAACGGGTTATTCTAGTTATTCCCTATACACTACACCCTCTTATACACTAGATCACAGAGAGACCATAGAATTACAAAATCCAGGAAACTTGTTTGATTGAACCGGTGTGAATTTGTTTCTATACAGTCTATCTATTAAATAATTAGTTGTTCAAAGTGATGAAACATGAAAGAAATGTATCTATTAATTTTGCTGTGAAGAAACCATAGACAGTGTTATAGTATAAGTAGAAACTGCAAAAGATTCACTTTTTAAAATTATATTTTCAACTGCCAAGTTTTATTAAAAACTATGACCGACTTTAAAAGTCAAATATCATGAGAATGGTACCCGATTCATATCCAATATCAATTTCGGTCGGTGCTGGTTTACATTTCAAGGTATGGCGTTTGTTACAACCAAGCTCATTCTTTCTTCAAAATGTAGAATACTATTTACAGTCTGCAAAATAAAACTCTACTAATTTGAAGCGTTAGGAAATTACAGATTCATCAACGAGTCGTTTTATTTTCGTTTATTTAAGGAGAAAAGCTGCTTTAAGATAACAGCGGTAGATTAAATTTCTTCTAGCTTTATGATTTACTGTTGCTGAATTTATTACGATTTTCCGCGGATTTCTGCTAAAGTGTTGCCGAAATAATTTTATCTGGTTCGGTTGCATGCCTCTTTTGTGTATTACATTTAAAATACTTAATAATATAGGTAATTAATTAGGTACACTATTAGTATTATAAGTTGGGGATCTGATTATTAATAATTTTTCTTCCTATTTTATTGTTAGTTTTATGTTTTATATTTGCATTTTGTCCGTGTTGTCTAATTGGGGGAATGTGTGTAGCGTCCACTTGGAGTGGCTTCCGCGGTTGGGTCAATTCGGGGTAGCATCGAGGTAGCGTTGGAGTAAGCGCACTGTGAGTGAGTGGATTGAGTATATTCATCGTGAGAATAAGAAAGAGTGAGTAGCTCCACTAGTGCATGTAGTAACGATCGGATTTTTTTGTTTCGGATCCGGGTACGTAGTAAAAGCAGGAGGTTGTTCTGTTCTGCAGTGAAGAATCACTAGTCATGTACGTAATGTAGAAAAGTAATCCGCTCCTTTTCTTTCGGGTTAGTTGACTGTGTATTCTACGTGCATAATGCTGGCTCGCTTCTTCTGTCACACTTGTCTCTCTTTCCCTTGAAAGAGAAGAGCGTCGGAAATCCAGCTTTCTCCGTCAGCTAACTTTCGCGTCCTCACTCTTTCTTAGCTCTTCTGCCTGATGTGAGCTCCTAGTCTCCTACTCTTCCTCTTATTTCTATTTCTATAGTCGGGAGAGAGAAAGAGAGAGAGCTGGCTGAGAGTGTTCGCATTGAGCAGAGAGACTCCATTGCATTACCTACTACTACTACGCCTGGCCTATCTGCCTGCTGAACATTAAGTAAGAGGCTAAACTCTATTTCTCTCTTTCTCAAAGTCGACTTGCCAATTCCCGGTTTACTGCTCTATCTCTATCTTTCTCATGAGTTCAGCGCTGATCGTCATCCCTAATCTTTCTTTTCTTTCCAATGCCCCCACTCCTATTTATCATTTATATCTGTACACAACTGGAGCACTTATTCTGATCACTCAGTTGAGTCGCATTGAGTGAGCCATGTCTTGGAATAATGTCCCTCTCTTCTACACTCTTCTCTATATAAACACCATGCACTCCCTCCAATCATATCTAACAACCTCTCCCTAGATCCCTATTATTATCTTCTGATCATCTTCAGACGCAGAAACTTGACGATCGTAGAATTAGTGCCCACTCAAATAAGGAGAGATGAAAGCATCTTTTCTATAGAGGCCGACAAGATTTCACTCACTCTGTGATTTTCTTCCTTTTGCAACATGCCATGCAAAAAATTGTCCCTGACAACTCTCTCTCTCTCTCTCTCTATCTGAGACAACATAATAAAATAATAAACTGTTGTAAAAAACAGACATAAACAAGAGTAGCTTAGTCGGATGTTTTAGTGTGTTGCTGTCGGGAAAGCGTCGAATATTTTCACTTGCCTCCTTACCACATGCCAGTCTTTAGTCTTATTATTAGTCTTGCCTGATTCCTAATATTATCACCCACTAGAAAATTAAAAGAGTCAAAAGATCGGAAGTTAACAACCGATTGACCCGTCTTAACAAAGGAGACTACTTGTGACCCTCTGAACAAATGTACGAAGTTTGAAAGAATTATGTCCACCCGTTCCCTTTATTTTGAGGGTGAGAAAATCTGGTACACAGAGATGGATGGATACACAGACTGCCACCATACATCTATAAATAGATAGAGAACGCTACTCTTAATGATAACTACAATTATATCAAGTAATTATATGGTATAGTAAGTCAGCCGCTAGTTGCTCAGTTCCGATTTGTAGTTCCTTCTAAAGAAAACTTGTTTTTTTCTCGAAAAACCTTTGTAGTCATAAACGAAACAAGAAATGCAATTAAATATAAGTTTTCCATTCATAATTTTCAATATAAAAGTATTTCCATGGCTTTAAAAACAAGCAATATTATGATCATTAGTTTGTGTTCATCATCTTAAAAGTTGTCGAAAAGACTTGACTTAGACAGACATTATTACACTACACGATGTGTATAAGTATGGATAACAGTAAGCTGAGAAGTAGAAATGATTGATATTACAATTTATACGCAACGCAGCTGTGTCCATTTGTTTAATCAATTATTAATTAAAGAAAAGTGTATATAAATAAAAGGCAAAAGGCTGTAACAGTTGAAGAATGTTTTTATAACGTTTATACTAGATTGCAACGATTTCGTGTTTTAAACAAATGCAGTTAAAATTTCATGCCGACAACTTTTGTAGGTTGACTGTAAGTAAACTGTAAAGACTAAATGATTTCACTTTTGAAAAAAACAATTGCTACTAAAAAATTCAATCCAAATCATTATAGCCTCCTATGACAAAATAAATTCATGCTAAGCTATAAAAATCTGTGACAATGAAATTTTGTTGAACGAAAATAATTATTTTTATTATTGCAATCCTGAGACAATGAAAATATAAGCTATTTGTTGATATGCATAATGCATACGTAAGCGTATTTTTGTGGGACTGTGGAAGGTGATTGAGGGGTTTGGTACCCACCCTCTAACCCAAAAGAAACTTAATAGCAAAAATCCCGCAATTACTGACTTTTGAAACCTAGACGCAAAATTAGTTTCCATTTCATAAACTAATTTAGCCAACAGTACGATATTTTACACTCTACTACCAAATTCTGCGTCTTTTTCAGATTATTAAAGTTGAAAATCTAGTAGAACCAGAAAATGACGCCCAAGGTACAGCTTTTAAAGCATTTCGGTGAAATATTTTCCAATAAGGAAGTTTACAAATTTAAGGGAAATTACATAGAATATTTACATGGAGATAAGATATGCAAGGTTCGCCAAACCTAATAACGCGCACAAGATTCTATATGTTTCGGGAAACAATACCTAGTATTAAACCTAAGTGATTAGGGTAAGAGGGTTCCCGTGGTACAGCGGAAGAGAGAGAGAGAGTTTGACGCGTGGAGACTTAATTTGAGTATTTTCTTGTAAAATATTAAAACTCAAAAATTTTACCTTATTTCTGAACAAAATTAGTAATGTGTTTACGCTGTTCACTATTATTTATTGCTTCAGGGCGAATTCAGTAAAGCTACTTAGAACTGGAAACTAAGATACAATTAATCCCAGGCACAACTAGGGAAACGCCGTCTTATTCTTCTTTCGTATATGATACGTAAAGTAATGATCAAGACAAGTTCCAAATGTAATCCCGACTATGAACCTTCATACGCTACTTGAATTTATCAATATTCTTCTGACAACCCCTAATCATTTTTAATGTAAATTTGGAATATCGTGTCGACTTCCCAGTCAAATGAACTTAAATGTCGCAAAGTATAGAGTTAATGCAACGTTTCCATTTTCCATGTGAATTCTACGCTTTTCAGTTATTTTTGATCACATGTAACGAAGCTTAGACTATTACAATGCAATAAAACTGCTTACTGACGTGGGAAGTGTGAAAATGTGTGCATTATTTAAAAATATAAATAATGCTTATTTAACTAAATTGCATTTCATGTTTCATGGTCCTACAGCGATGTCTTTCCTTAATGAATGCAATGTGGTGTCTGTAGTTGAGTGAGTGGATGGAATTGGGAATAATTCTTCACCTTTACGATTGCTCGCTTTACGATGAGTTAGTTTCATTCACCGTTGAAGTCGGGTCTATGTCTTGGATGGAATCACATTCTCTTGAAGTCTTGAAGTCATTCCCTCGTAAAAGAGTCCTTCACTGGCACCTTAGCTTCGCTAAAATTTGCATTTAATGTTACAAAGTTGTAGGATCTTTCCAAGAAGGAGACGGTTCAGGAATTAAGATCCCTTCTCTTTTACATTACAAATGACTGAAGAACGCAACAGAAAATTTTCCAAGGCTATGATGGAAACAGTAAAAAGTAATAAAAAGAATGGAATCGACAAAACTTCTTATTTAAGACTCTAATGTAACTGACTAAAGCTCCTAGAAAGCAGACTATAGTAGAAATGCCAAAAGCGTATTCCTGAGAGTTGATATTTGACAACAAAAGATGACGACATTCGACGATTACTTTGGAAGGAACATTGTACCAGAAAAGGCGCAATGGCAGCTTGCGGCGCTACTAAAAAAATTCAAAAGTTTGATTTGAATTGAATGATACTGTTAATAGGTTAAATTATTCAAAAATACTAAAATAAAAGTTGCAGAAAATCAGTAGCTAAAATAAGAACAGATATACATACTAACAGACTTATATTTAAATTGACTCTAATATTTTTTTTACAGAATCACTATCAAAATAAATGTAATTAGTAATTGTCTTAAATGACCAATCCGATGTTAAATAACGAAAATTTTCCTACAAATTCAGTGGATTAGTTGAATGGCTAAAATTGAAACTATATCATCCTTGCATTGGGTAATAAACAGGAGTGAATAATATTTGACATTGTGAACATCAGAGTATCAGGCATAATATTATTATACCTACATACATGCTTCATAGTTCATCGTGTAGTTACAAAAGGTAGGCTCAACAAGCACCAGCATTCAGCATGACGTTTTACTGGAGCAAACAATCCAATTAGAAGAATATTATGATAATGGGATTTATAGTGAGGGAAATGTATTAAACCGGAGTGAGGTGGCTGTATGTAGTTTGGAAGTTGTGCCATCATCGCTTTCCTTACTTCCTTTATCCTTGTATTAAATTATGCATGATTGTTGTATGTGTGTATGTATGTAGAGACTAAAAATAGAATGGCATTTGGCATGAGGTAATTGACAGGCATAATATTAACTAGCGTTGAAGTGCTGTAAACTTTTGCTGTTTTTGGAATTAGGGATGAAGTTGATGTGGGTCGTTTTGTCGGAATAAAATATGAGTTGTATTATTATTTTTTTGTTTTGACCGAGTGTGCTGAGTGCAGATGTGTTTTGTGACGAAGTAGTGTTGTCAAATTAGGGAAGGCAAGCAACAACGCCGATAAATGTGGGGATGAATAGAGTAAAACTTAATGAGGCAATTGGAAGTAGATGTGACATGACGTTTGTTGGCATGTCAGTCACACTAGTCAGCCAGCGTAATTAGTTTTCGCATGAATTGTCATTGGCATATATAGAGTTTCTCAATAATATTATTATATCCTCTAATCTGCAAGCACCAAACTACGAAGTACGAACTGGGTAATTGTACACAGAGCGAACGGAGACAACGTGATGCTAAACTATTAGCAGAACAATCGTGGAACTAGGGAGAGAATATCATGTTTTCATACTATTTTCCACTGAATAGCAAACACGCAATGCCCGTTCCAGTTGCACAGAATTCAACCTAACGATAAGTAATACCTTGCACAGCACGCTAGCAATTACTTATATAGCAATAGAGGAAATCCAAAACGTACCCCGAACTACTTAGACGGAAAAACAATAGACTTGTTTCCTGACAACCATACCTACAAAGTATATCAATCGAAAGGTCTCTAAAAGAGCTTTCGAA
>JABASI010000268.1:0-45247 GCA_019776505.1 Tomocerus nigrus
ATTGCTGAATTGATATAATAAATAGTGTGAAATGTAAATCTTATTTCTTACACTTTCGGTTCCATTAAAGACACTAAGCGCGATTGGTTTTCATGAAAGCTGGTAAAAACTGCCCGACGCTTGGTTAAGTAAAATGACCAAATCTGAAAGACTTTAGCCTTTAAAGTTTTAGGGAATCCTAGTTCTATAAGTTTGTCCGTCATAGCCTTAATTATGAGATTGTGAACTTCCCAGCTGGATAGGAATATTGGTTGGTCTGTACAGCAATTTAAAATTAATGACATCATTTTCAAACAACTAAATTATATGCAGAATTTTAGTACAATTTAAAAACATTTAACTTTATTATCTACCTTTATAAGTCACGCATATACGTTTACCCTCTTTCAACATCCCAGTCCTGCGAACAGCAAATTGCCTTTCAGGAGCAAACTCCTGTTCTTCAACAAATTGTCGTGTTTGCTAAGAAAAACCAATTACACTTCTAAGTACATAGTAAAATTCTTATGATAAATATTCAGAAATATTGTGGAGGTTTGGTGGTGATGAAGCAAGAAAGGACAGACAGAGACAGAAACAAGACAAAGAACAAAAAAAAGTAAATTTGGGATGTCCTATCGAAAAAAAATTTGAAGTAAAAGGTGACATTAATAAGGTCGAATATTTGTAAGAATGGAAAAGCAAAGTTTATATACCTGAGACTGCGTGCCGCACAAAGAGCAATAATAAAATCCGGATTCTAAATAAAAGTCTTTTGTTTGACAAATATCACATTGCATTGGCATAGGAGTTTCACTGTCGTCCAATGCGTAGGATTCTGCATTCCAGTCATCCATTTTCTTCGATTTATTTAAGAGCAGTAAGTAGATTGACTAAAAATAAAAAATACGAAATATATTCAATATGGGTAATTATACATGTTAATATTTCTAATATTATGTTATTTGAAAAGTAATTCTTTGTTAACTTAGTCAGCCACTGTAGACTGACACCGTGTGATTGTGGCATATTGCATATCTTTTACACTACCGTCAGCCATGAAAAAATAAGAAACTACGTCTCCCAAATTAGTTTCAATAGTGATTCCACATTTGGGACACGCTGAAATAAATCGGGAGTTCCAGGTCAGAGGTATTTTCTGTAAAGTCTGAGCATCGCTGATTAGCTTGTAAAGGATATTATTATTTGTGGAGTTGAGGAAGTGGAATGTGGAGGAAACGGCTTACTTTTTTGGAGGAAACATTTTGTAGGACTTAAATTTTTTAAAATCTTTTTTTGGACTCTACTAGAGTTAGAGTTTTAAAGTCAGAAAAAAATTGAATTTGTTGCTTTGCTACCCCGAAAGCCTCCACTTCAATCAAGTACGTTCCAATCAAGTATACACTCTCCAATCCTAAATCTGTTATACCGAATATATTTTGGTTCATGTTCTACAGGAGTCCCTGTCACCTGTCAGGTTACAGGGAAATGTTAGTATAATATTAACTTTGTCAATTGTGACTTCATCGAAATGTTAAATAAATGGCCTTCCTTGAAAGTTTAAACTACAAAAGAAAACACCACGCTGTCAAGTTTTTCGGAATTGGTGTAGTCAACATTTTTATTGATAATAATAATAATAGAACTGCTGCGTAATATATTAAATTCAGTGTAAAAAAGTTTTCTGTCAAAAATCAAATGTCAAAATAGAAAAGGCTTCAAAATATGGAGGCCATTTACAGTATATTTTTTGAAAGCCAAAGCCGAAGCATACCAGAGAAATCGGGCACGGATCGAAGGAATCCATCCCGTGGCCCGAAGGGCCAGGGGATGGATTCCTACGTTAGTTTAAGTTTAGCTTAGCTTAGGTTACCAAACTAACCTAACCTAACCTAAACCAAACCAACCTAACTAAACCTGACTTAAATGAAGGAAATTCGGCTTCGGCTTCGTTTACCAAGGGCTTCGCATCCGTTTACCAAGGGCTTCGGCCTTGGCAACTAGATAGATTCTTCGGCTTCCAAATTCCAAGGCCCTTTGGCCTCGGCTTGCGGGTGCCTTCGGCTTCCATGGGCTTTGAACTGCGAAGTCTTTGATTTATGAAATGAAAAAAAACCTATGTAATTTAACCCCAATTATTATAGTACAGAATAATACTCTAATAATACTACTTACCTACCTCTGACCTTTTCAGTCGGTGGTGAAAATGTTTACGGTTAAATTCTGAATTGTCAGCTGTGAGGAGATAATTTCGCCGTTCAAAAAATTAAGTGATGTTCAGGCACATTTTGAATTGAATATAAAACGGAAAGGCGCCAAAAAGTCACAATGTATTCAGATAACTGTCACCTGTTGAGAATTAGCCAACTTAGAAAATGAACTTGTTTGTACGGCAAATGCCATTGCCACCAGGGTTTCGGTATGAAAGAAAAGGTGATAAAGACAACGAATTGAATTTTACTTATTGGCATAGCCTATAATATCATCCTACTTAAATTGCACACAATTTGCACCGTCTGGGCCGGACCATTGTATTTTCGCGAAAATTTAGCTCTGAAAATCAAAACGTGTAGTTAACAGTCTTTATATTGGTGAACTAATGTGAGTTATACAGTATGTAATTAGGGGAATTTGTCGTTTATGAAAATTGAAAGGTATAAGTTAGGGTGGGTATGGGCTAAGTTAAAAGCTACAAATGTTGATTTTTTCACTAATCTACCACGCTAGTATACTCAGAAACTCAAAAAACGAATAGAAAAAATATGGCTCTGGATAAGGATTTAAAAATTCTGGTAACCAAAGGGAAAAAATTGTTTCCCAATACATGGGTATGCCAAAATTTTCTAAAATTGACAATATTTATAATTTTAGTATTCCTATGCTGCAGAGTGCACGCCATTTAAGTCATCTGTGTGAGTATTTCATCGAAGGGATACAATCATTTTTGGATAAAGGGAAAATTTTGCTAATTATAAGCTGTTGATAACTGCCCATTTTTTGTAATTGAATATTATGAAATGTATGATAGTTTGTTTGCTTATGGATAGGATGTACAATTTGTGATTGTCTTAAATCAAAAGTTTGTAGCCGATATACTATTTAAAAATCTAGATTCTTACCCCCAGACCAAATGGGAAATGGGAAAATTGAAAAGACGTATTTTAAACACTACACTATCACAACCTGATACCATTACCAGTTACCACATTATTGTATTACCAGTATCTACTAGTGTAGGATGACTAGAGTACGGTTGACGGTGTAGTGCAGTAGATAGACACAGAAGAGATACAGACAGACGGAGTACAGTACACGGTACAAGTATTACAGGCTTGAAGAAGAGTGAACGCAACGGGTCGAGTCGAGTGAAGTGAAGTCTTATAATCTATCCTCACACACACACAACATAACAAAGCTAATTTGTTTATAAAGTTCAAGTCGAAAATGATAGAAATAATAATATAAGGTATTGGGTATATATAATATAATTTGTTGTGCATAGGCGTAGCATATAGGTATTAGTATTACAGGTTACAGGTATTAACGTACTACTCATACTGCATACCGTACGTATGTATGTATTGTAGGTTTCTAGGTTGTAAGTGTAAGTTAGTTGATATTTCTTTCGAGTACTGACATCCCGATCCCGATGTTCAAAATTTACTCTTCGTTTTAATTTATTTCCGTTAAAATAGTCTACGATAAAAGTACTTTAACCATTATCATAATTTTGTTGAAATATGTATTTAGTGATAGCGATAAATAGAAAGTTGTAAATAAATCCTGTATTATACTGATAAGGTGTTAGTTTTCTAAATCCTGTTGTAAGTTTGTACGGACGGTAACCTGATTACCTGAATGTGGGATTATCAATTATGCGGATCTAACTTGTCAATTCAGAAATTTTGATCTATCAGCAGTATTTACCAACTGCTAATATTCAATATTTAAAAAGAATTCAAAATTGAAGAGGACATCCAACAATAACATTCTTTGTTCATAGCAGTTTTTCTTCGTTATACCACCCCTTGTTTCTTTTTCGTTTGCGTTCTATTTTAGTTAGTTCCATCATCCGTTATGTCATTTATAGGTTAGTTAGCTCAAAATCAGTCATCAGTGCGTCATTTAGGAATCATTAGCTGTTAATCCAACTGAGAATGACAAATTGAATATTTTGTATTATAAAAGATTTGTTTAGTTAGTGTTAGTCATTAGTTGTCAGTCTTGTCAGTACTAATGCATACGAATTTTTACAGGTCACGTTTCCACTGTATTTTCCAAATATTGTAACTGACCCGATGACAGTCAGCCGAATCAGCAATTGAAAATGTAATAGGTTCTCAGTCCTTGGTTTGATATAGTTAAATAGTTGGTTAGTGAGCGTTAAAACTCGTTGTCAAGTATTGCGAAGTCGCCATGTCGTTTTTTAGCGGATTGAAGAAAGTATTAAATTTTGGCGGAGGTATCCGTGGTGGAGATGGAAGTGGCCAAGGAAACCGTTTTAAAAAATTACCATTGTGCCTACGAATGGATGTTGATCCCAATTTGCAATGGGATTTCATCGGTGAACTGGGTGATGGAGCTTTTGGAAAAGTTTATAAGGTAAGCATCGCTTCAATTTCATTGTACTAAAGCAAAACAGCAAAATACTACATTTAACTTAATAACGAGTAAACAATGATAAGATGGTTTGCTTTTCACATTTGACATTGGTTTTTGTGAACATGCCCCACCTTATTCGGAGAGGCCCTTACAGGTTTTTAATAGGTCATTACGTTATTAAGGTACTCCCTTTGCGTTATCATCATGTCAACAGTGGCAGCCACATTTGTCTTATTTTTAAATAAGAAAAGTTTTCAATGTCCAATATTTTCCATAACATAACTATGCATAGACAGTGGCTGTAGTTCAAAAATAATGTTGAATGTTAGTTATTAATTTGTCTATGCCATTTATAGTCTGCTGATATTGCCCCATATTATAAGTTGTCATATATTATTGCAATGATAAGCAAGTATTATTGTGTTTAGGCCAAACATAAAGAAACCGGAGTCTTTGCTGCGGCAAAAATGTGTCGTTTAGAAGGCGATGAAGACCTGGATGACTTTCGCGTTGAAATCGATATATTGGCAGATTGCAAACATCCTAATGTTGTGTCTTTATATGATGCCTTTTGTAACGACAGTAAACTTTGGGTGAGTACATAAAATATATATTGCATTTATAATGATTAATTAACATGCAGGTGCTGTCAATTTAATCCATGGATAATTAATCGGTTGATTTAAATGTCATTGACAGCTTTTACTCGAATATTGTGACGGAGGAGCTCTGGATACGATAATGATTGAGTTAGAACATCCCTTAACCGAAGCTCAAATCGCGTATGTTGCAGCGCAACTCTGCATCGCACTTAGTTACCTCCATGATAACAAGGTTATTCACAGAGATCTTAAAGCCGGAAATGTTCTCGTGACTACCGACGGAGGAGTCAAACTGGGTATGTTCTACTACTCTTGGGATCGCTATTAAAATACATTTACCAACAATTTAAGAGATATAGAGACAAGTACCGTAATTCCCTATTGTATGCGATTAATTTGTGTAGCGGATTTTGGAGTGTCGGCCAAAAACAAGTATACACTACAGAAGCATGATACATTTATTGGGACCCCGTACTGGATGGCCCCCGAAGTGGTCATGTGCGAAACATTTAAAGACAATCCATACGATTATAAGGTAAAAGCACAAAATCTAGAAATATGTAACATTGTCGAAGTTGTATTGTCTATAACAAAAAAGTAAAAGTTCATTTTATATTCATATAGGTTGACTTGTGGTCGTTGGGAATAACGTTAATCGAATGCGCAGAAATGGAACCACCTCACCATGAACTTAGTCCTATGCGGGTAGTGTTAAAGATTCAACGAGGAGATCCTCCTAAACTGACTAAACCTACCGCATATTCCGCCGATTTTAATTCGTTTCTTGCAAAGTGTCTTATCAAAGATCCCCATTGTCGTCCAACCGCGCAAGAGTTGTTACATGTTAGTTTCAATCTGAAATTTAATTTTGGTCGCTTACTTTTACATCAATTAGAATTAAAGAGTAAATGGTGAATATGATTACTTTAGCATCCATTTATCACGAAAGCCACGGATGCCAAGCCTGTTCGCGACTTGGTATTGGAATTCAAGGCTGAAGTCGTTGAGGAGGTGACAGTAGACGAAGATGCTGAGGTGATGAATAATTTACTATCACTTTTTTGCTAGTTACATAAATATGACATATTTACTAAACCATGTATTTGAGTCCTATTGCGCAAAAATGACTTAGAGCACTTTGGGGATTCATAAAGAATTTAATATATTGTAGTCTTTTAATCTGTTGTATACTAGTGCTTTTCAATTGAAAGGGGTTAAATTACAGTAGAGTTTTTTCTGACTGTATATAGCTAAATGCAATTAGTAGTAGGACTCAAGTAACTTTGTCGGAGATAATAATATAGCGAAAAGGTTGATTTTAGTTGCACTTATGTTGGAGCTATTTTCGTTTGTTTTCGTTTATGATTTAATATGTTGTTGCATGGAATCTTCAAGCATTTTGATAAATGTACCACATGTATGTACCAACGGCAAATCTCAGGCTTGGTTTATTTCATTGTGAAATAGGGTCGCATGCAGCCACACACATTGGTACAGTTTTAGTGTCCCCTACTCAGAAGTATGTTTGGATACTTTTAGTCTTAGGAACGTTTTATAAAGCAAATATTTGCATAAGTTCACCAGTCCACTCTGTTTTTCTAGACCTTTGGTTCGTATTTGTTTATTTTTGCAGGCTTTCATTATAAACATCATTTCCTTTTAGTTAGTACGTATAATTTGAGACACTAACGACTCTCGACACTAAGTTCCCTTTACTTTATCTATGCTTCTCTGTACACCGACAATCTTATTAACCTTGATGTACGCTGAATCTGTGGTTTCCAAATTCCAACCTGACTTGTTTTTTCTATGTCGCTGCTGCCTTGATTGTCGTACTTCAAATTTCTCTTCTTCAATGTTCTTCTCCAATCTTCATTCAGAATAAAGGATACATCCACAGCCAAAGTGTGCGGAAACTGATATGCATGTTTGTGTTCATTTTGAGTTACAAACATCTGATAGATATAGTTCTGACTCGTAGTTGACTGCATTTGTAGACTCCTGTTATGCTTTCATAGGGAAATTCTTTCTCATCTACTAAATTAAGTTTGTGGCCGTAGGTATGTGCATGATCCTGTAGATGTTTCCTATTTGACACAAGTAGAAATCCCTGTATGTTCCGAATAAATGACTTTGATTTGCTATAACAACATGACTTACAGAAGGAAACCGAAGAAGTTACGATGGCAATTAATTCTATAAATAGCCGTATTACATTTAAAACGATAAATATGATAATATATCGTTGCTGACTTACTAGATCTAAAAATCATTGTTCGTACTTATTTTGTCTACTCTAGTCATACATAGTTTGGTTTTCTCTACCATTTTTTACATTTACGAACTTAATATGATTGGAAATTGTTTTAAAATTCTCTAACTTTTATTATAAAAATACTAAGCTGGAAAAAATGAGCATTCTTGAACCAAATTTCCTTTCCTCATATCTTATGATGATATTTATTGCATATGAATAGAAAACTAAGTAAAAAAGGATTTGATGGATAGGAATCGTAAAATTAACGTGCATGCCAAAATATAAAGAATATCGGGCTTTTATAGTAAAGCCAATTTCTGTTTCCAGTCCTATATTTGTGCGTACATTTTGTGTAGAATTTTCCCCCCGTTTGTCTAAAGTAATATTGCCAAAAATTCTTAAAGTGCATGCATGCTTTAAAATGATACTTTTCTAATGGGCGTCTTGATTTGCTTAGGAACAGCGGTCCTCTCAATTAAACCTGGAAATAGTACCAGAACCAACCGATCCTTCAGATGCAGGTACATTGAATAAGGAAGTTATTGACATGGTTAAAAAACGGTTACTTTTTATTGTGATGTTTTAATTTTTTGTGCTGAATTGTATTGCAGCAGTTCCTATGACCCCCTTGAACCCAAGTACATTTGCATTACCCGAAACCCCACCTTTGTCCACTTCCAGTGTGGAGAAGCGAGGGACTGAAATTCAAGAGGAAATTCAAGCTAAACGTACAAAGCAAAGTTCTCCGTCGTTGCCAGAGAAGAAAGGGAAAGAAAAGCGGCCCGCTCCACGGCCACCTACAGAAATCGAGGTGGACAAAGAAAAGGACAGTAGCAAAAGAAATAGTTCAAATGTACCTACGGCGAGCAATACGAATGGGCCCAACTTGGAAAGGACGTCGCAATCGAATACGTCTCCTGCTGCCGGCATCCCAACCGAAACCGAACATTCCCTTGTACCTCAGTCAGAAGTGACAAACAAAGTGTCTTCGAAATCTCCGGCGGATTCCACAGAGCTAAGACCTTTAAGTCCAACGGCTAAACCCGAAGTCACCCTCACAGAACCCGTAGAAACGATCGAAGTGGTCGATTCGTCCAGAAAACATAAAGATAAATTAAAAGATGAGTTTGTGGAGCCGACTGCGTCCGCAGAGAAGGAGATTCGGAGCGAGGAGAGTGCGAAGTCAGGGAAGAAGCAAAACAAGTCAAACAGTAACAAACCAAGTGCAAACGACAGCGTAGTGTCGAAGAGTGAAGGGAAAGAACGGGCCAAGTCTGGAAATGTTAACCTGAATGACGGAGTCAAAATCCTTTCAAATGAAGCCAATGCAGACGGAAGTGACGCAACGCAAAAACTGTCCCAGAAGTCCCCTAAAAGCCCTTCGCCCAAATTGAACCATGCTAATAGTGTTCCGCCACTTCCAAGTCAAACTAAGAGTAATCATAATGTTGTGTCGCTGCCATTGTCGTCTAAGTCGAAACCTCATAGCAATGATAGTTCAAATAATCGCCGTAAATCTCCACCGCAGGGAAAAGATGGAGTTACCAATGTTAGTGTAGACTCTGGACGATCTTCAGAACGAGATCCTGCATCCTCTCGTCCTAAAAAAGGGTCTTCAAAACCAAAATCAGACAAAAGGTTGGACAAAGCATTTAGTCTGCCTGAGACTGTAACTGTAGTTCCTATCTCGTCTTCTGAGCCCATAAGTGTAGTCAGTGTTAATAATGAAGAAGTTACAGTGCTAAGACACGATTCAACGCCCACAGTCGTCACCGTCAGTTCGGCCCAAGACCAACGTCACTTACAAGACGAGACCTCCGTGTCCATTGTCTCCCCTTCCAGTGACCAGGTTCGTGGCACTATAGTCTCTTCCCTCATTTTATGTCTTGAAATTTATTCTCTGTCATAAACTCACTTCTTTTTGCTTCTAGGTTGTTGTTGTTGCTAATAGCACCAACAAGACTTGGCTCAGTTCTAATGATCTTCAAGAGGAAGGATCATTCCGTGTCCAGAATCAAACAATAGCCACTCCGTCCTCCACTCCGAGCACTCTGGACAGAAAGACAACGAAAGGGAGGAAATTGGACGATAGTGAAGTCATTGTATTCAGCCCTGCCACATCTGAGCATATTCCTAGTAGTGATATTTATGAACAAAGTATGCTGATGAATCTGTAAATTTGACCTATTATTACCATGTAGCCCTATCACTATTAACATTTAAAGAATATTTAATTGTTTCGACAGATCTTAATATCAGCCACATTTCCGTAGTCGCAGTGGGTGAAGATAGCCAAGATGTATGGTCAGCTTCGAAGAATAATATTAGTGCAGTTATGGTACAACCACCCAACAATGGTAAGTTTTCAACCTTGGTTGATTTCCGTTGATTCGAAGTTTTGAATCTGAACTAGGTATAAATATAATTGACAATTGATATGATTTACAGACGATGCACCGATATCAATTGTTGTTGAGGGCACGACAATTGAGTCCACAGATGTTGATACTGTGCCGGATATGATGATGAAAAATCAGGAGAGACTCCGTGGCAGTTCTGACTATCGAAGGGGCAAAACTGATGGTGGGAGTAGACCCATATCTGACGGTTACTACCTCAGTCAAAAATCTCATTGGTCACCTCAGGTATTAATCCCTTCAAGAGTCATACGATGATATTAATGTTTTGCATTTTCTCACACTGCAGCTTTTGGACAAAAACTATGAAATATAAAGGAGATAAGGTACTAATAGAAACTAATTGTTTATTTTGATTATTAGCCGGATGGAGGCAAAAAGGATATCAAAAAAAGCAACAAAACAAATGTTTCAACGTCTTTGAAAGACATACCGTCAAAAATAAAAGATGAAAACGAAGCTTCAAGTGCTGCTAGTTTAGATAGAGCCGAGCGGCAGAAAAAGAATGCATTTAATGGTCAAATTCGTCCTGGTTCAGCAAAGCCTACACATTCTAGGAACAGGTACGGACTCCTATTTCTGATTTCTTAGTCATTGAAAATTTTGAATTTATTTAAAATCTTTTGATATGATAATAATGGCTACCATTACTTTCAGATCGGACGCTGAGTCGGTTTCCACGTCGGTCAGTCAAGATAGTAATAAGGAAAATCATGGGTCCACACCTTCACCGTCCAGTTCTACCGTTGCAGGGGACGACGAAGTCGTCCTGCGCCGCAAACCTGATGCAAAGGTAAATTCTAAATAGATTGTGATAAAGACGCTTTATGAATTTCAACCTATTTACTTGAAATTTATGCCATAGGATCGAGCAAGGCTGAGAGAAGAGACCAATTTTAAGAAAAAGACTCGCAAACGCACACGGAAGTTTGAAGTTGATGGAGTAATTGTGACGACCACGACTTCCAAAGTTGTTTACGGAGATGATGACGAATCAGTGACCAATTATCATTTAAATAGAAAGCAGGAACTACGAGAGTTCAAACTACTGCAAAAACAAGAGCAAAAGCAGTGTCAAGACTTAACTTTCAAAGCTCATTTGGCTTGTGAAGCTCAAGTATATACTTTTCAAAAGTTTCCGTGTATCAAATAATAAATATCAAATGAGGAGCATCTTATTGAATCCATTTTGTTTTTAGGAAAAACGTTTCGAACAAGAAAAAATTAATTTGATTCGAATGTTTGAGACTGACATGGATAGCAAAGCAAGACTGCAAAAACAACAGGTGGAAAAGACTGAGCAGACCCAAGAAAATGAACTTCGTCAAATGTCAAAGAAAATTCGTTCCGACCAAGTAAGTGATTACACAGAACATAAAGTTGAAGTGTTTTGGTCATTTGGTCACATTCTTTACTAATAAAATGTGTTGCATGGCCAGGAAAAAGAAATGCGATTATTCAGAGAAGGTTTAAAACAAGAATTGAAGTTATTAAAGCAAGAAGTCGATGAAATGCCAAAGGATCAAAGGAAAAATGCGTGGAGGAACAGAAAGGAACAACTTGATAGAGATCAACACGATAGAGTAATTTTAAATTTTAGAGCTCAATTATTGGAATATTTTCTTGTGTGACATACATCTAAAGATTAAATATTTATTTATTTCAGGAAAAACAGTTTTTGGAAAAGCTTAACGAAAGTCACGATTCAAGAATGAAGCGAGAAAACGAAATTCACCGAGCTCAAATAGCGAAAATGGAAAGACACTATCTAGAGCAGCGTCACGAGGTTTTATTTAGACTTTTTGTTCCTACTTATTTTGTTTCAAATGAAGGTTATTTTGTAAACATTATGCTAATTTGATTTAAACAGAGAATTCGTCGGCACAATAAAGCTTTGTGGGACATTGAAGAAGCTCACATGAAAGAACGCCATCAACTCAAGAAAAGACAAATTAAAGAGAGTTTCAATCTTCAGAGACATCAGGTATTTTTTTCTTATGGTTTTTAAAGATTTTTAGAATTTCAAACAACATAAAAAAATTCGATGTGGGATAGATTGATCTTTCGCGTGTAATTCAATTCCGGTGGTAGTGCTTGGGGTTTGATTGATATGATGTTTGTTTTATTGTAGATGTTAATTCGTCATGAGAAAGAGTTGGAACACCATCGCCGTGTAAGTGGACGAAGGGAAGAAGAGTTAATTAAACGCCAGGCTGCTGAGAAGCGTGCACTACCAAAACGAATTCGCAGCGAAATGAAAGTGAGAGAAATGATGTTCAGGGAATCACTTCGTATTCATGCCCCTGGCTCCACCCCTGCCACTGGCCCTGAAGATGAGAAAGAGAAACTTCGAAAGGTCATTTTAACATTTCATTGTAATAAGTTTTTGCGTTTCGCAATCATATCAATGTGTATTTTTGAAATAGTTCCAAGAGCAAGAGAAGAAAAAATATAAAGCTGAACAGCAACGGCTGGACGACAAACATGCTCGTCAGTTGGAGGAAACTCGAGGAAATTCTGAAGCTGCAAAACGGGAGTTGGAGCAACTTCAGAATGAAAAACGTAAGAGAAAAAAATTACTGTAAAAATGAATTTTAAATTAATCACTAAGGTGCTTATTGTCGTTTGCTTGTGAATGATGTAGGAGCGTTACTGACTCAGCACGAAGACATGAAGATCAAGGAGCTAGACGAGATGTGTGCTCTAGCTTTGAGAAACTTCAAATCGGAAATTCCTCCGAAACTGGAGGTAATAAATTAAATTTTAAC
The DNA here is from genome assembly GCA_019776505.1 of Tomocerus nigrus. Taxonomy (NCBI): domain Eukaryota; kingdom Metazoa; phylum Arthropoda; class Collembola; order Entomobryomorpha; family Tomoceridae; genus Tomocerus; species Tomocerus nigrus. The sequence goes on from JABASI010000268.1 coordinate 12,626, forward strand.
TGTTACAGTAGCATTCCTTTTGTCAATTACAGTAGCATTTACTTTGTCCGGTTTCAATTGCTGACTGATAATATGTCATTGGTGTACAGAAATTGGAAAGTGATTTTATGAACCAAATTATGGAACAACGAAGATTTTACGGCGATATGTCCGTCAGTGAAATTTCAGAATCCGTGTCAATGCAAAGTAACAGTGTGTCTTTTCATTCTGAGAGCTCGACTCCTTTACCCACTAGTTCTTACTCAAGTCTGGAATCGGAGACATAATCACATCCACCAGTGCCTAACCGAAAAGAATGTAAAATTTTTACAGGTGTATTGTACTGTTTCTATTGATAGCTTTTAACAAACTTGTAGGTTAATGTGAATTAAATGTAATTGAAAATACAGATGATATGGATTGCTAAGGGCGTGTTAATAGTAACCAAGTCTGCTGTTAGCCACAATATAGTACAGTAATTAAAAATTAATAAGTCATTTGTTACAAACGACTCATTAACTTTGTAGATAACAATTTTAGAAAAAGTTAGTTAGTTTACTAATTACTTGTATTATTATTCGCTGTTGTTATTATCCATGCATGTGTAATTTTATTTTTAGAATAGTTGCTGAATTTTATTCATATGCTTTTGCAGTGAAGTTGTCTATATACGTTGTCAGCGTTTGGTCAACCTGATGGTATTGCTCTATGTTGGTATAATATATTTAGTAGTTAAAAGAAATGCTTGTGTCGTTACTTACAAATTATTACAGTTATTTAATTAAATGCGTCGGTATTCATTGTTGCAAGCAAGTGTTTTATTATTATTAAGTTTTAATTCTCCAGCCTGTTTAGTGTATTCAGATAATTTATTACAAAGGATCCAATAATGTTTCTGCTCCAGTCTAATTATATATATACTATATATGTGTATGTATATATATATATATATCAGTAGAATACTATAGTAACAACTAATTGTCAACTCTGGAGAAATGAGAGTTGGCGAAAGTCTAAAAATGTCTCCAAGTCTCCATACTCCATAGTGCCTTTATTTTTCACATTTGCTGTTTGAAGACGTGGAACGTCCACATTTACAATAGTGTTGTGCTATAATTGGCTGTTGTGACTGTGAATCTACTATGTAATAGTTGACTACCAATCATAGTGATCTTAGAAGTGGACGTCGATGTGGCAGAAAAACATCATCTTTACCGAAACTGAATTTTAGGAGATTGGTACACACTACAGTTCATAATATCTTCTTACGTGCCAAAAGCCAAAGCGAGTTTAACTCACTTGGAAAACTTCTGTGTTATTGTATAATGTTAAATGACTTCATTTGTTTCGATTCCAATTCACAAATTTTTTCTCCTTAATTGTTTTATTGTACATGTCCATAGTGTATTTTATTGTTAGACGATTGTGCAATAGGTAGCAGTAGCAGGCTATTTTTCCACTAACAAGTTTAATATTAATATTACATTACTATAAATGTCAACTATTCTTTAACAACTAACAGAACCACTAACATTTTTGATAATAATTACAATTAAATATAAATAGCCGTAGATCAATTAAAATGTTAAGTAATTTATGTTCACATAATAAGAAAATTGTTGAGAAAGTATCGTTTCCGACTCACTCCATTCCTTGATTAGGACCAATGATTCATTTACTTTTTGATACTGTCATTTCCTGCCTTTGGCGATAGTACGGTTTCTTCGGCATACTGGCGCATACACTCTACTCTTTTTATTCAAATATTGTCATGGCGTTCAAATCAATTTTCAATGGGTTTTCCGCAATCATACATACATAGCAATTTTTCTTTCATGCATTTTTTAAACCACCAGAAAGCTGATCATCTTCATCATGGTAAACTAAAAATACTGCTGAGAACTTCTAATATGTGGGCTTAAATTTCATTGTGGCAGCTAATTATTATGTCATCATCTCCTGTCTGCACCGTGATATAGTTTAGATTATCAATAATGTTCTTGAATGTACAATGATAACTTTTCCATATTTTTTTAAAATTCTAAGTGTTGAAAAGTTTTAATTTCCGTGTAAAACATTCTTATTTTACATAAGAAAATATATGTATGTGAATGACGCAATAGAACAATATAGCACATGAATGGAGAAAGTAATTTTGTTTTGATAAACTTAACAGTTCAAAGCCCTGCTCCAAATAGGAACAAATGAAGAAATGTACTTCAATAGTTATAAAACAACTTAGCCAAGTAGGTCTTTATTATAATAGTAGATGCACAGCGCTCACGTGACAAATAAGTATTTATTTTAGCTATAGTTTACACAGTTGCTATAACTTTCACTCATACGCTAATTGAAATTTTATTCACTGATAACAACTCTAATAATTGAACAGGATTAATGATTTAGAGACAAATTTAGTGACAACGAGAAGCTCTACAAAAACATTTCACAATATGTTACGGATAGGGTATGACACGCACGAAATTATAATTTAAAATTCCACACATATTTCAGAATTTATTTAGTAACGGATTCGCTTTCATTTTTTCAGGTATGATTGTAACTTTTTTCTCATTCATAAAAGTTGCAAGTATAATAAAACACATTACATTTTAAAATTAAATTATTTTTGATAGATTTATTTCGATTCATGTGTCGTTAGAGGCAAGTGATGGAATTCACTTCTTATACATTTTTAATTATCACCACATGAACAAGTGTCCTTACGGAATGTAGATTCTTGGTAATGGGCTTCTGCTTCTTAGATTGATTTGTAGCAGAATATTTTTCATAATTTTCTTCAGTTTCTTATTAATGATTGATATCCTTAAGACAATTTAATATATTTATGAAACTACGTATGAAGGATTTCTATGATCATAATTAAGTAAAAGCCAATATTATGTATTTAATATATGATGGATTAAAAACGTGTCAGAATATACTATATTTAGGTCTAACATTACAATGAGAGAATGAGAATAAGAATCTGATCTGGAATTAGTAAAAATACAAACATTCTTTCAATTAACCATTCAAGAGGAATTGTACATCCACATCAACCCATACAAAATAACTCCAGGAGACACTAAAAACTTATTATGCAACTATTTCAACCTTCAGACTCCATTACTGACCTAAAAAAGCATTCTGACACAAGGTAAACATGTCACACAATTGTCCGACTTAAAAAATCAACATATCTACTAAAGGAAAACAACGAGAAAAAATTTTGTAAAACAAATTTAATGGACGATAAATGAAAAAGAATCAGAGAAAATTTCAATACTTAAACTTATGACAATGAATAAACAAAATACGGTCGTCATTCACTCAGAAAAATAAAATATTGCTGTAATTATTGATTTGCCCAAGTATAAAGTATTTTTTGATTTTCTAAACTGTTTTTCATTAATTTTAGATCATTCGACATTACTTTATGGTACCAAAGAATAAGCTATGATTTAAATTAGAAAAATTAATAGTCATCGTTACTGCTATTCCTAGAATTCGCGCTAGAAATAATTTGTTCGTGCATTCATCAAAGTTAAACTGGCAACCATCATTACTACAATTACAATGATCAATAATTAACCCTAACAGTTTTGACAGGTGATCTAGTAATAAACTGCTGAGAAAATGCATGTAGTTGAAATGCATTCGCTAGCAGCATAATAATTATAACCAATTAAAGAATTTTTTATCTACACACACTAAAACTGTAATTGACGTTTTCCGGAGATAGCTTGATGCATGTAAGTTCATTCAATTTACATGGATGTTGGGGACCAGAAGTTAAGTTCTCGCAGTTCAGATGGGCGAGGAACATAGCGAACAGTTTTCTTTACAGGTTGGGCATTTTGTGGATGTTGAACTTCAACCTTAGCCTCGTACAAGATATTTCGGCGGTTGACATCCTGCTCAGTCTAAATCCAAAAAGTTAACATTTGTAGCATAGATAGGAATATTTTTCAAAGCATAGATAGGAATAATGAAGTAGCAAGACAAATACTAACAATAACATCAACATACACAATAAATCCACATCATAATATCATGTCAGTGACTTTGGTGCCATTGACTGGTGCGACACAGATTTTATTGTGTTGCTAATTTTGGACTTAGTAAACACAAGTGCCATTGACACTTTTAGCTAATTACATAATTCCATTATTATAAACACCAACAATACGACAGAGTTTAAGCTTTATGATGATGTAAGAGAAAAGGAAATAATTTAAAAGAGGCTTACAGCAGGACGAAAGAGCCAACTGCCTGATGAATTTGCTGCTGGACCTCCAGTGAAGAATGGGTTTCCAGATCTCCGACTCACCTTTAAATTTACGATAAAAATAATGCACAATTTTCGTAAAGCCTTATACATTCACCCGATCATAATTCTGCAATTTCCCGAACATAATTCTGCAATCTCCCAATCATAATTCTGTAATCTCCCAATAAGATTTCTGCAAATGCCCCACGCCCAACCCCACGTGCATCAGTCCAGCAGAGGATTTTATTTTACTCTCCAAGGACAAAACAACAATTTCAATATACATGACGAATATTTATTATATTGTGTTACACTCACTTATAAGAAATTAACTCTCGTGCAGAATCCCATGTTATTGTATTTTTGTAGAATGCATGGAAGAAATCGTGCAATTATTGTCAAATAAACAAGTGCAGCATAGCAACAGCTATTGTAATAAATACCCTTATTAGATTAAATACCATTCATATTTATTTTCAAATCACTTCCTTGTTTCTAATTTATTTGGCTCAGTAGATAATCTGACTGACTGACAGTAGACTATTCATTTGGTTCACACATGATGACACTGCATTGGCGTAGACGCTATAAACGTCACACATTTTTACAGACTTCATCTCTCTGCCTCTGAAGACGACTGCATATTCTCTAGCAGGACTGCCATTTTTACGATTATCATATTATCACGGTCGACGTCTATTCTGCGCCGTTTTTAAGACATGGCTAAATTATGGAGCTTGTATTTAGCAATCCTTTGTTTTTAACCTACACGTACAAGTTTTTAGATTATGTTACTCATGGTATTCCAGGTATTTAATTTATGCTGTTATGTAAGTGCAAAAAGTTATTTTTACTCCCTACAAATTACAATGTCTGCACTCAACACCTTTTAGCCATTTAAAGCTAATGTGGCTTACCAGGAATAGTTGATACTCTTCTGATGCATGTTCGTACATTTTGTTCTTACATTCTTTCAGCTTTTGTTCCGAAACATTACAGTAAATAGTTAACTCAAAACCCTAATACAGGAAAAGAAATATGACAGCAATTTTGCATGGCAAGAATATCTGTAAATAATGCAGTTGTTTAATTAGGGCTTTGAGCTAGCCAATACAATACATGTATAACCCACTCATTCTTGTAGAAAAAGCAAACCAACTAAACTATGCAAACAAGCACAAATTCTATTTCCAGGTTTATTAATATTTTATGTATTTATTAAAACAAACGTTTCGTAGGCACACCAAATTGTATCACACCTCACAGTACATACACACTCTGTAGTGAGCTCAAACATAAAATAATTAAAACATAAAAACTAAATACAATGTCAAATGGCATATTTATCCTAGTTTTCACAGACGCCTTAAACATGGTTTATGTGGATGCCCATGGAAATATACGGTTGATATAAATTGTAAAAAAAATGTTCAAGTCGGCTATGTAAGTCTGTATGGTATAGCTAATTGAAAATTCAAAGTATTTCAGAAAGAAATTCCAAATATTTTCACATGTTTTTCAAAACCAGCTTTCACTTCATTTTCACCTTGGTAAAAGTTAAAATTCTATGTGAACTTATTTCTGCAAATCTCTGTAGGTATATGTTGTTTTTAAATGACAGTGTAAAAAATTGTCCAGAGTACGTTTGCTTTAAATCATAAAACAGGAATTTTTTAACTCCAACTTTAGTATGGGGTAGAAATTAACTCATGTAAATAAATGAAGGACATAGATTTTATGCAAACTGATGACAATGAATATAAAAGTTTATCAAAAATAAATTGGTTTTTGTTCATCTACACTAAAAACAGTTTTAGTAGTACTTCATTAAAGCTTTTTTCCTTGGTCTCTGGTATTTAAAGCAAATGAATACAAAAGAAATGTGAAATACCATGGGCGTATCTACATTTTTACCTGATTCTGGAGGAAAATAAGAATAATGGAAACATCTGCACCTGTATGTATAAGTGTAGCAAAACTGAAAAACATGCTAAAGGTAAAAAAAGCAGGTTCGCTCACTCTTGTAGACTTTCACATAAAGCTTTCACATATACCTATATTATTATGCATTTGTCAAGAGTAGGCACTTATATCTAGTTACCCCAGAAAGAGTAATACTAGTAAAAATTCATTCGTCTTCAAATTCTTAAATGGCTAAAACACATATCCCCCATGTATAACAAAATGAAAGACGGGCCAGACGACTCTCAAACGAACGGGTTAGTACGTAATAGTAACAAAACATTTAGTGATTGATGATGATTAGTAGTTAGAGACTAGGACAATGACTAGAAAAGAGTCGACGGGGACAAAAGGCGCAGACAGTGTACAACGCTGACATCCAAAATGTGCTCCAGGTTAATAAATTATTCCTGAAAATAAGAACCTGGGGTGAGCAGGTGGGTGTGATTGCCGGCGTAGAGCAAGGAGTCACATCTGGAGTGCATGGAACTGACCAATTCCCAGTGAATTTGTCAACTAATCGCTTAGAGCCTCCTTCATCAGTAAAGATCTGAAATGGATTTTAAAGTAATAAAAGTCTGTTTTAGACTCAATTTGAACAGATTTAAAAGTATCTGTAGGTAGAGGTAGAAGTATGTTAGAGATCAGGTTGGGTTGGGAATGGGATGCCACGAAAAGTCTGTCACTCTCATCCTTCTCCATGCACTTGTGTCAAAGTGACGAGTGAGTGAGCGAGAGAAATAGTCGCGACGATGATCCCTGTGTCCATTTCTCTGGGTTAACATTGGCATTGGCTCTGGCTCTATTCACTGCTATGTAACAATATAATGCAGGGTGAGCTAGCTGGGAGCTATGGGTCGTTCCACGTATTTACAGACCCTAGCCCCTCGTACAGCGTGGCAAATGCTTCTTCAAAAACGCCAGTGAGCAACTTGGGAGTCAACTTGAGGCAGAAGAGACTACCAAAGAGCATCAATTAAAGCAACATAAAAGCAAAGTACACGTATCCCTGCCACTACCATCTTAGCATTAGTGAGACATCCTAAGATCCTCTGCCTTGCTTTGTCTGGCTAGCCAAAGCTACACGCAGCAGTGGTAACGGGAACAGACAGCGGTCGACTCATCCCCTGCAAGACATCAAGTCGTGTCATGTCAACCACTGAAAACGGCGGCTGGCTGCTCATTCGTCGAATCTTCAGCTCCCTTTCCTACAATATTCTACTAATCGTTACCTTTCGATCAGAAAAGAGACTTGACTTTGAAATGTTAGAATGTGGCTTTGTTGCATGGCGTTGCGTCGTGGGATTTCATAAAAGTACTAAGTCTATAGGTAAAGGTACCTGGTGTGCACTATTTTGTTCCTTCTACGAGGACACAGTGCTAAAATCACGCTGTGCTGTGTGACAAAAGAGAAATGAAATGAGCTACGTACCATTGACGGAGTATCTATTGGCGTCATCGCAGAGTCGTTTTTGTCCTGTTTCCTGTCCATGTTATTCTGCAAACCTGCAATGGTCAAAGATTCCTCGGCTCCTCCTCCGCCCGTTGTGTTCAACTGCAGAAGTCTGGCCGGGAGGATGGTGAGAGCAGCTTGAGTGGACGCTAAGTTGGCTAACGAAGATGAGGAGACGGAGTTGAAGAAATTGGAGGCGTCTGAATTTGTGCACTCGATAGAGGCAGATCTCTTTTCCATATGAGCGATCGCACTTCCAAGGTTTGGCGAAGTTTCTGCTCTTGAGGAACGTCGCTTTTGACTTTGGATACACTCAACTAAAATACGAAGGACAGTGCTGTAAATTTCGGTTTTTTCGTGCGGAGGACGAAGGCGGCTTTTGGGAAAAGGGAACATTGTCAAACAGTTTTTTAGAGAAGTGGGTGAGATGAATGAATGAGTGAGAGTGCTATGTATAGAAGAGACACAGACAGGCAGAGAGTCAGGTGAGTAAGAGTGAGATTCTGATTTTATGGTCAGGGCCGGGGTATCAAGAGAGCAAGTCAAAATTCAACAAATCAAACACTACGGGATCGGATGGAGCATGGAGCTTGTCCTCACAAGACAATTACGACAGTACTATAGAAAATGAAAACTTGGAGAGTGAGTCTTGGTTAAAATTCAAAATTACCAGCTGCGTTATTGTGTCCACTTCTGTGTCGATTGTTTAGATAGAGAAAACCGTCGGATGGAGGAGTGTTACAAATATCCGTATGGTCGTATCTGCTGAATTATATCACAAAAACTTGCTATTTTCAAACACAATTACGTCTTAGCTAATTAACTACGCTATTAGAGTGTAATAAAGGCGCTTAGTCTATCCACGCAGCAAGAACAAACTAAATAGCTTTCAATTCTACTCTTACAAAATTAATTAATTTGACAAACTACAGAGTCTACGTACGTCTACAGTCTACAAATAGATGCTATGGATTTAGCTAATGGCTAACGACTCCACATTAATTACCACAGAACAGAACAGCACATACCAAAAACCATAGATAGATATTATAACACAATAATCGACAATAACTACAGCAAAAGTTTCATGAACCTCAAATTCTTATTCGTAGACAATGGTAAACACAGAATTTAATTGCTAGATTTAATGCTTGCAAAATATTCCTAGTATTTATACAACAATTACATATACATATAGATAAAATAAACCTTCAAGCATCTACTAAATATAAATACGTAGATATTATAATACAATGGCTAGCAGTAAGAGTTAGATAATCAGAAAATAAGAAAACAGAGAAGAATTCCAGATTTTTGAAAATACCATAACCATCAAAACAAAAAACAAAGTTTCTTCCAGTCGGATACAGAAGAATGACAATGAAACAAGAATAAAAGCCAATGAAAACCAGAAAACAGAGATGTACTAGTAAATAATCTATCAGGCGGCTCTATTGCTCTGTAACTACGTAGACGGTAACTGTAATTAGCAGGTAGGTAATTATAATTAAGTTGAAAACAGCTGGAAAATGCGAAACCTTTCAGCGGCTCGCTTCATCCATCTGGGCATTGTCATTCCAGGGAGCGATTTTTCACAGTTGTCTGCAGAATCCATTGCTCTGTCGCTGCCTATAAGTATAGTATAGGTAAACGGTCAGTACTTTTACGCTCACCTTAATTTAATTCGTGTCGACAGAAAGCTGCAAGCTCTCTAGTGTCTTATATTATGTCCTCTCGCAGATTACGATGGCAATACACATCCCCTTCGTAGCCTTCAATCGAAATTACTCTGACGATAGAATGAAGCTGTAACTGACTATCCCTACCCCTGACACAGAAACTATTTAGTTTTATGAACTGATACATTACCACACAACCAATAATTAGCACAACGATGAAAACAAAGTAATTCCTTTCACTAGCACAACATAAGTAAGTAAGCCCTCTCCGCCAAACAAATTGTCGCTTTCCGTCGTTTTAGAGTACATCGGAGAATTTTCAATAGTTCTCTGTCACTTGAGCACTTCTCACCATTTGGAAGCAGTACTGGTACATCCTACATAATATATGCAATCGGGATTTCACAACTGCGACCCATATCTGAATTCGATGTACGCAGGCAAAATAAAAATTACGAAATGGCCAGCGATAAAAAACTGAAAGAACTTTCCTTCGTGACGCCGCTCTGTCTACTCTTTCCGATGCTTTGCTCAACTAATTCAATTCTGCTCAGAAAGCTGATCTTAAGAAGCTGCCGATGATGGACTATCTGAAACTGTTTAGCTTACAACTGCTTGTTAGTCTATATATAATGATGAGTTTCCATCCAAATGGGTTTCTGTATTATGACATCCTAGCCCAGGACATACTTTTCTAATTTTTATTTACGAAACCAGATAGCAACAGCAGCTAATCATTGACGATTTTATAAAGATGTCATAAACTACTGTCATGTAACCATCTACTCTTTATTATAAGCTCATCTCAAATATACATTTCTCGTGTATACCCTGAAAAGATCCCAGGGTCACACGAGGTCACCGTACCCTTATAATACATTTAATTACCAAGGAAAACACAGTTCTGAAACCTTGGTGTATATCCCTCGGCTTACAATGAAGGATTCTATCAAGAATGTCCATTACATTCATTAGGTAGGTTGAATAATAGTACAGGTTCAATTTGACTGACGTATTGATCCTACTTTTTCATGTACTTAAGTACAATATTAACTTGACTTAACATGATAGCATACATAAAATGGAGAAAAATGATACATTTTATTCTGTATTTTATGTCATCCATTCGATATGTTCTATACTGTTTATTCAATTTGTGTATAGGAAAATAAATGTAACTACCATCGTAAAGAGATACCCAATTCCAGAAGACATGGTGAAAAGTTTTGGACGTCCACTCTAAAGAGATAGCCTCAGTGACCTTTATCCTCCAAATAAACATTAGATGACATGCAATGCGCTTTCCACTTTAATCATTGTGATTTAATATCGGAGATGATGAAATCCTTTACCATAAACCCCATGGACTCTCAGTTTGTTTTCTATCACGTTCCCCTCACAAGAACCTTTCTTTCATTTTCTACTTAATAACATGTCAAACTGTATCTTCTTCTACATATCCCTATCGCCCTTTGCTGTCTGCTGTGGAATGTTCACTATTCTGTAATTCTGGATAACTACATCATTCAATCAGTTTCTCAAATCGTGCCATTAAGAGACGAGTATAAATTGTGTACACAATATTTTTCTACTTCATGCTCTCAACGTTCATCTTTATTATTGATCCATCAATCAGCCGAGACTATAGACTAGTTGCGATTTATCCTTTGTTTGCCCTTATTTTGACCATTTCTTTTAGGAAGGCCACAGAAAGGGTTTCATCAAAACTATCAAAAGATTTGTGAGATTTCAATACTGGAGTGCCCAAATTTGCCTTTTCAACGATAAGGAAAAGATTTTTTGCTTTAAAATTTGTTATTTAAAAAAAAAATCCAAACACGCCAAACAAGCCTCGAACGAATTACCTTTGTTTTCTTGAAACTTTTAATAGAATAGCGAAACTATCATACAGGAGAATATCGAAACCATCAAATAATTCTAGAATTACGCCATGGAAAATACTTTGAAAGGAACAATGGAGTTAAATGTTTAATTTATAATTAGTGTAGTGAAAAATAAAACAGTTCAAGCTGAAACTGAAGGCATACTAGTTGTTAATTAACTGATAAATTTTTTATGGTTCACCTTTGTCCCTTTCACAAGAATCTTGTACATGACATCTGAATGCTCCATTGATGAGATCACAGGCCAATCTCAAATGGACTTCAGTTTTATTCCATTTAAATAGTAAATAACATTATGGCCGTTACAGGATACATAAAATGTACCATAATTTTATGATAATTAGTGCACTATGATGATAATATGTGGTAGAAATAGTGCAAGATCTAGTATATTTTTAATCTAGGATAGCCGCATTCATTTCACGCACAGAATCAGTCTGAATATATTCTGAACCCACCCAATAATAATGACAATTGTACCCATGCTGCCACAGTGTATTTGCATCTAAGAAAATTTTCAATGCTTATAATATGAATAACTGTGCTGAACGTCAGTAATGATATAAACGCTTAATTACATTCACAATGCAAAACTGCCAATCCATTTTTATTGCAGTACAAATGGATTGGTTAGAATATGAATTCCTGTAATTGTATATAACATGGCTACTTATAGCTCACAAGCCAGAATACGGCTTCCTAAAAGGGTTGACTGGTTGACTTTGCTACTAAATTGGGCTATGCTTTCATTGAATAGGTAATACATTGCTTATTAACTTTTGTTATATAGCTCGTGCACAAATATTGATTTTATTGCAAGTTTGCAAGCACATAAATATAATAAAATACAGAGAATCTGCTAAATAAAGGGAATTATTCGTTTGCCGTTATAAAATACGTACAACTGGCATATCAAAACATACCACAGTAACTAATAACCCTTTTTGTTATCTCAATGTTTGAAAAACTTTCAGGTTTCTTCGCTTTACGGGGAATTAGAATCTGGTTCAGGTTTAGGTATCCTGATATTTAATTTTTATGAGTAAAACTAGCACAATTTTAGAAACAAAGGATAATAACACTACGTCCATGCATGTTTTCTGTTTCCATTGGCAAACTTGTTTGCTCTGACGCAAAAGTCATTTCAACCATGATTGGGGTTCAAAATAGCATGGAGATAGTATAATTAACTCATTGTCAGTAAAGTATTTGCAGAGAATCACCAACCTTCTTGGAAACTGAAATTGAATTCACTCAGGTAAAATTTGAAAGTCAAATTCGCTTATTTTATTAGGGGTAGTAGTCTCATTAAATGTATACCTAATAATACCTACCACTGTAGAATATATTCAGTTTTGAAAAGTTTGGAAAAATCCACTTGGCATCTAAAACAAAGAAAAACTCAAAGAAAGAAAAAAGTACTGTAGGATGGTAACTGTGATGTCCCGGGAAAGACCGTATCAAATTAAAAATAACCAACAGTCCAGACTGTTTGTCTGTAGTCTAATTTAATGAACAAAGATTAGCTCAAAATGTATGTACCTAAGTACTTACTGAGACATAAAAAATCAGTTAAGTTAAAAGTTGGTCGGCTGTGGAAAAGGAACGGGAAACTCAGATATCCTGCCCCGCCCGACCCCTTTTTAGTATTATAAACGAAAAACAAAATATACCTAAAATACTAATACTAAATGTGAACAAACTATAATATGTCAAAACTCAATAAATCTACTTTACAATTTCAAGGTTTTACTAAGTATGTACTATATAAATATATGCAAAACTGCAAACTGTATCCAATTTGTCACTTAAAACACTGTTTATTTGTGATAATAATAAGTAAAGTTGCAGTCATCTTACTACTTATATATCAATTCGATGGCCGACGCATTTTACTAATGACTGACTCTGACTGATTGTTTACAAACTGCTGTGGGACAACTGCGTCGCTGAAAATACATTAAAAGTAGGTCTATTTGCTTTGTTTACGTATATACCTATCACCAAAGTTCGATTATTATTTTGCCTACCCAGCCCAGGTATTATATATCATATATATTAAGTATGTAGGTAATAATAATATTATATTGATGCTATGACCGTTTAGTATGAATGAAGTATATTGTATGTACAGTAAATTAGCTGCATGTTTAACCTTTCTTATATATGTAGTTAAGGGTTACTACAACGGAATGAAGCCCTTTGAACGTTATTTCATTTTCATATGAGTACATAGGTCATAGGTCATTCATAAATGCAAACATTTTGTAAATCTTTATAAACAACAAAATATGAAGCTTGTTTAATTAAAGTTAGGCAATTTGTAACATAATATTTGATATAGGGAATTAACATTCAAATCAAAGAATTTCACATCAAGGGGTACCTATAGTGGCATTCCACAACCGAGTAGTGAGATGAAATCATAAAATATTATTATTATGCATAAGGGCCCTAAAAATTGACATAAAACCCATTAAGTATTATATAATTATAAAAAACATCACCCAAACTTTTGACACGAAAAATTGACAAATGTGGATGATAGGATAGATATAATTACTTTTGGTTCACTTATTGACTTACATTATATTATAGCATACGTCATACATGCCCTACCATACTAAATAACTAGTAATCTAATGATTTCACGATGAAAGTCCAACATTTTTAGTGCAGAGAGCACAATGGTTTTATTAGAAAAGAGCTGCTCATGAGTGGAGTGCATGATTGTCGATCGGGCAATGGCCAATTGGCTTTCAAGCAACACAACCCTACAGGCAAACTACACGTCTAACGAGATCTTTCTGACAGACTAACTGACTACTTATCTATATAGAGCTAACGAAACATTTATTTGCCTGATTTGCCTTAGCTATCTACAGTTAAGATTCCGATGTGCAGTGCAATAATAACATTTGCCAGTGCTACATAGTAAATCATTGGCGTTTGTATTATTTGAGAATCATAATGGCGTACCTCCTCCGGCAGTTATCTACGAAGCTTTCTTCTGAATAACATTCAGGACAAATTTGCAATCAATCTATACTGCCTGATTCTGCACATGCATATGCATTACCGTGTAGCAAACCTTTCTTTCTACTGGTAAACACTAGAATAGCAACCTCGCTCGGGTTTAGTTGCCCTCTAAGCGTCCTATGTTTTCTTGCATCATGCTGCTACCCAAATTGTGTATTACTAATTCAACGTGAATCGTTAAATTTGACTATACCGTTACATTATGACGAGAACAATAAACATATAACGTAAACATCGATTAATCTGTACTTGTACTAGCAAATAGCTGGCTTCAAGTTTGCAGTCCATAAGAGCAGGCTCTGTTACCAATTAAAGTACAATTGTATTTTATAATTAAAGTCTGTCCAGAAATTATGCTTTTAAAGCAATTGTGATTAAGACTTTCCCCACATTATGTCTTAATTCAGCAAAAAAGAGAAAATAAATACCGAGTACTACATTTTTCAGACGTTGGAAGTCAAGCTAAGTAATTACATCAAATGTAGAAAGTAAAATTGTGAAAATTTTTGGACCTTTTTATGTTTTCGATAGAGTACCTACTCGTTTAAAAGCCTGTCAGCCTGTATAATGAGCAATTTTAATGTAAATATCAGAAATTCAAAATCTCCTGTACAAGGATTACTCGAAAAACCTCCGCAGAAGGGAGTCAATGTTATTAGAGAAAAACCTCAGAGGTTTCTTGGAAGACGCGAATTCAGATTATGCTTTACTAAATAAATGGATACCTAATGGAAAAATTGGGCTAATTTTTTGCAGTAAAATTAAAAAATTAACTGGAAGACATCAAAAAGTGAAATGCAATAAATTGCGCAGCAATAACCACCGAGCAATATGTATGTAGTACTATTTATAGATAATATATACATAGGTATGTGTTGTAGATGTAGCATGAAAAGGCATCTGTCGACGAGCCTCGTATATCATGAAGAATATTTGCATTTAAATCACAGAATATTATCACGTTGCCAGTACTGCCTAACCAATAATTTAGGTATAAAACTTTTATGTGGCGACACAAACAAGTGTCAGCCTTCTTTATCTCACTTCAATGCATTTAACAAACAAGATGACGCAAAAGTCAATCATAAATGATTTTATTAGAATTGTTTACCACTCCTCATTATGAGTGATATCACATAATGTAGCCATTGTTATCAAAGTTTTTTGGTCATTATCACCCGTTTAAACATACCCATATTCTTTACAGACGCCTACCAACAAAAATACGGGGGCGCCTGTGTATATGTTTTTGCGTTGCTAATTATTAATTATGTAGTATGCTATAGTTTAAAAAGTTTTCTTTGTCTAAAGAAGCAAGTAAATAGAATAGGTGATTTAGAAAATCTAATTTTTATGGTCTGATGTTACATACATAAATACAATATAAAAGCGGTCAGGGTCTTAAAACACTGCAATTTTGACTCGGAAATAAAAAGCTCTATTTATTTTTCTCTAATAGTCTTTATACAGTGATTGCTTCCGGTTTGACAAATTTAGTTACCCTGAAAATGTCACTTGGTTCTAAATAGGCCAACGGGAGTCTGTTTATTCACATTCAGTACAATATCACCCAATCATAATTTTATCACATTATGGACTCGTTTCTCCTAAAAGTTAACAAAAGTCTCATGAAAAAGAAATTGCGAATAACGTTCTTTATGATGCCGGGAAGCAGAAAGGCATAATGTTTGAAATGAGGTAGATGGAGGCTAGGAGGAGCCAACGAAATCTCGTTTACAACTAAGTGCTAGATCTCATCATTTGGTTGAGGAAATCAGAAGATTATATATAATATATATCAATTTTATATCTCCTATTAAGTATATCAGTTCATTGACTTGTGCATGACATCATAAGATCGTAAAGGACGCTACCGTATGTACAAAAGTGTTATAAACAAGTTGCAGGACTTGCAGGTGCAGAGCTTTATAGAGGACATAGTGCAAAAGGCAGTCACTTTTAAAGACATGCAAAGAGAGTAGAGAACTATAGAATTAGGTATAGATATGCAAAATTGTGATAGAAAATAGAAGCATCATACCCCAACAAACTCCACAGTGTCTATCCTGGCAGAAAATCTTAATTACGAAGATGCTTCTTACTCCGTGCCAAAGATGATCTTAAAAGATTACTTGCCTTAATTCTATTTACATATAGTATCCTATTTGTTTCCAATTTCCAATCATTCCTATTTACTTGCCCAGTAGATTGAATTATACCGATTAAAATAAGCTAATTCTCTTGGATAATGAAATAATTTACACATGTTTCGTCCTTTTCTTTTAGAGATTACTGCAGAGAAGAGCCAAAATTTCTATCTACACCGAACTTTCAAAGCGAAATAATTTTTTAGCAATGAATAATGTATTTTTCAAAAGAAACCTACCACTCTAAACGAAAACTTTTACTAATCTGGACACAAAATTGTAGAGGATAATATGTGTATGTATAATGCAGACAGAATTACTGATAGGAAAGGAAATTACTCTCTTTGCTTACCTTACTCCTGTGGAATAAAGAAGGTTAACTCTCAGCAACTGTCAAGAAAGATTATCAGGACCAACGAATGGCAAACCAACTTTGCTCGGGTGAAAATTGAAGTGGAAAGTTCTGGGACAGTGAGAAAACTCGCGGCTTTAGAATCCTCTTTCGTAAATATCTGCATTTAATCAATTAAACATGTAGCAATAATAAATAGTAATAAGAGACACAATAATCGTAATGGAAAGTACTTGAAACGAATAAAGTCTGCCGGTGAATTTTACACACTGACTATGAAAGGAGCGCTATGAATCGATCAAATGACTATTTATCGCATCTGTTCGGGGGAAAAGATCTTTGATTTCGTCATAATGGAGTTTAGCATTAGTCTCGTCTTCACAGGGACAAATCACCGTCTTATTAATGATGTTTTCCTAGCTACACTATACACGTCAAGCGAGGTAAGGCGTGAATATGGTTTATGTAAGCACCGCTGTATTAGCTTACTATGTACATAAATAAAGACATAAATTCAGCTTGGATGCATTGCGAGGACGAAAGTTCAACCAATGCGCAGCTAATATTCCTCAGACTCGATTAATTACTACTCCTGTGAGTCCTGTGTCATATTCATAATTCATATCTGTGTTTTATCACCAACTTTTTGCACGCCGAGGCGATGTACTGACTGAAGTAGGTACCCATTTATGGGTGTTGCTAATGTTGCATATGGGGTAAAGTGGGGTTGCTTCTAAAACACTTTTATCTGTCGAGAATTGTAACCAAGCTAAGAAGTAATTAAAATTGACTAATCAGGACTGAAAAGGCATTGAAGGTTGGTTTCTGGATTAAATGGATAAGGATACAGATTGACAAAGAAAGATTAACCTCAGTTATGTATTGCATGCATGCGTTAAATTATCGTAAGTCGTTATTTCTGGATATCTGTCTGCTGATAGATAATATGTCATAATGTCATTATTACACATGTTTTTACTACAGTATGTCATATTATGGTAGTATGCGCAGTATGTACTATGTACTGTATTTTAAGGAAAAATATTCATCTGCTCAAAGAGAGTAGCTATATGTACCTACTCATTGAATTTTTATATGTAATTTTCAATAGAAAAGTAGAAATGGTAAAGAGCTTCCTAAGCAACGAATTTCTGAGAACATGGATAGTCTATGTACGTATAACAGCATTTAATATTCGCTTTGCATTTTAGATGTTTCATAGAACATGGATACAAAAATCAAGCAGTTATCAGATTGAAGAATGAGAATATTTCCCATTATTCACATTGCAGCGACAGTTCAAGTTCAAAATTATAGCAAAGCCTGCCTGGAATGAAACATACTTTTGTGTCCGGGGAGCAGTTGACCAGAAATAACTTAAGAAAAGTGTATACAGGGTATAATGTGAAATTCTGTACACTACTTTATTATAACTCTGTAATGAAATTGATACACTTGTGCACGCACACTACTGCAGACTGCAGAGCAGCTACCACTACCTACCGCTTACAAAAATTACTTATTATAACAAATATAAGTAAATAAGGCCTTTTATAAAGTTTAGCTTTTCTATATAGGTACCATACCTCTACATTATAATGTATACCTATAAGGTTAATAATTTCAAAACTGCCAACAAAAGTGTGACATCTAAAACTAAATCTGCAGTACATTCAAAAAAAACTCACAAATACTATTTATTTATATGAACTACCTATTTGTTACGCTTTGAATATGTACTGGAGTACTTGTATGTCTATGGCTATACTACAACAATATTTACAAGGAAAACATTTTAATGAATTTGAATTTTATGTCTTAAAGTATATAGATAAACAATAAGTCAAAGGGGAGAAATAGTTTAGATGCACTGAAAACTGAAAACCCCTTTGAGAGACTTCCAATTTTTACGGAAAAATAGTCTTAAATGGTTGACATTCATAAAATCAATGCCATAATATGTAGGAGGCATAATGATTTTTCGGTTTTATGATATTATTGACACAAAATAATAGATAAATCAAGAATACAATTCAATGATCATCAACATCATGCAATTTTATATGAAAGGATAGGAGATAGTATTTTATTTATTACATTACATTTACTATGGTTCTGTTTGACCTTTGTCACCTTTCTTAGTATGCGTCAGCTAACTACGATACTGTATAAATATTTGTGAGTCACCCCATCAATCTTGTTCTTATAGATTTCCCATCGACTGACAGCCAGTCAGCCAGACTCTCGCTCTGTGTCGCCTTTGCCTCTAACTCAGCCTTTATTTAAATAACGCCTAAGATTCTACTTAACAACAACAATAGTCGAATAGTACTATTGTTCAGAGGTACCCAGCCAGGTACCTGTATTGACTGTATTCTGCTGTAGTCTGTACTGTATTTCTATTGTATCGTTTGTGTATGCGATATTATATGCAAATATGCATTCAATAGGCTTCCATTAGGCGACGAGTGCTAGTGGAGTGGCCTGCCTGAGTTTGTTTTCTTCAAGGCGCTGTATAACATAATTATAGCAATCTATACCCATTGAATAGTAGTAAGTAGTTGGTAACTGCACCATGAAGTAGAAGAATAGCACCAGCAAGTAAAGTAACATGAATGCCATGAAATCCTACCATAATTTACCAAGAACCTATAACTGGTTACGGTCAGTATTTTGCAGTTAGCTACAATTTACAATGTACAATAACAAACTAATTTATTAGAGAGCTAGAAAAGTATGATATTACTTACCAAGTAATGCTGACGAAGATGTATAGTTGTAAATGTTTATTTGTAAGTGTCTCTAAAGGTATAGAGATAGAATGTTTTGTTTGAAATTACGAAGACGTTTTCTTCGTAAATGTTCCAATTATAAATTTTGAGAATGGAACTTTTGAATTTTGAAGAGTAGGTTAACTGATAGTGGGATAAGGAACGTAGTATTACTATTTGTGCGTAGTAAATAGGTAACTAGGTATTAAGTCAGATCGAATAGGAAAATATATTTTTTACAAAAGTTGACGATGGAGTAATGATAGAAGGTAATAGAACATCTAGGTAGTACAAAAATAGATCTTCTAAAGGCAAGTGGGAAAATAAAGAAAATTAAAGGTCAATGGTGTCAAATGAAAATGTTTAAAGAAATTACAAATTGGAATTACAGATTATAAGATGAGAGGAATAATTTGGAGAATCAAATGTAGATTTAATGAAATATTATACAAATAATCTGTCAATTCAATTCAGAAGAATTGAGATTGTACAGGTGAACGGGCGTTTTATAGCATTATGTATTAAAATGGTTAGTTAAGTGACGTTCAAAGAAACGTAGGTCGTAGGTGTAGAAAAGAAAATATATTTAATAAATATATAGAAGAAACGAGGAAAAAAGGACTCTATCTGAACCCTTTGGGTGTAGAGGGACTACTTGATATAATGTTCATGGTGACAAAGTCTGAGGTGGACACAAAGGTGACCAAACGGAGATAATTTAAGAGAAAATAATAATTGTTGTTGATTTGGCAATTGGCAGCGCACTTCTGACAGTCGCTTTCTTGTTTCTATATTATGCATACATGGCTAAGCTGTTGAGGTTCAATCCAATCCAAATCCAACTGCTGATGAAGGTAACTTTCTGTGACTCCTCTTCTTCCCTGCCTGGATTTCCCTACTCTACACCAACACCAACTAGTCTTGCCCAGTCTGCTGCTTGCGTATTGCTGTCGTCATTAGTGCCCCCAGGCCATCTCTACATTTCCCTTCTGCACTTTGTAACACATTCAGCCACACCAAAAGAATAATGCTAGGTGGACATGCATGGATAGCTAAAGCAAATACCTATTATCCATTCCCTATCTCCTTCTCCATACAAAGCGCAGGGATTTTATTAAATCTCAGAAAATAGTTTCACACTTTTAAACTTTTTAGGGGTTAATGCTATTGCGCTTTGAATTTTATAATTAGAGGAGGCTCATCTTGTAACAGTTGAGGAGCGTGTGTTTCGTCTTCATCGGACAAAATTGGCCATGGCCATGAATGCCTACAGACAGATAACATTTTCACGTGTAGCATTTTTATGCCATCAAGTCTGTTCGATTATTTTTAGATCCAGCATTTGATACATTAATCGGATTTTATTCAGCCCGTATGCAATTTGCAATGGTAGTGTGTAGTGTCTGTAATCTGCAATCCCCACAAATGCAATAATTATTTACCTATATAGAAAAGCGTAGGTAGTAGACACTGGCTATTGTGATTACAGATACTACGCTTTTATTCGATTTGTTTTGACCCTTTTTAACCTTATCGCGAGGGTAACTAGACATTTTCCGCTTTATGTTTTAAAGAATAAAAATGTATTTAATAATTATTGAGTAAATAGATACATAATAGCGGAAGGCAAATGACATTTGGGGAATGTGCTCGAATTTACTAACCTAAATAGATAATAACATGATGAAACAAGAGTATCTGAATAAATTGAGCTTCATAAATACTTATATGTAGCTATACGGTTGTAATAATTGTCTTCCAGCATGCTTCTAATCATTAATACTAATAAACTATCAAAGTATCAACTATAATTTTCAACTTAGAATTAATTGATACTAGAGATTTTCAGGGGAAAATTCATTTCTAAGACCTTGAAATTGTAACGAGCAGTGTTGTAATGACATTTTTGTCATTACATCGAAACGCATACCTATTTTGTTTTACTTTTCAGTTAATTAAGTAAAATACAGGGGCTTTACTAAAAATGTGACATACTATATACTTGAAAAATGAATTCAAACCATTCTAATCTAGATATTAGTAAAAAGGAATGTATGTTTTTCATTGTCAGATAATATGAATAAACAATAGGTTTACAATTTACAACGCAATTGAAGGTAAGGGAGGGTGAGGACCAAAAGGGGGTTTTCAATCCAAGGTAAAAAAATCCAAACCAAAGATTTTAAAACTAACATCTGTGGACTACAGACCAATAATTTTGCAGGCAACCAAATAGGCATGTGATGGCGATGAGATATGGAAAAAGACCGATAGGTATTTTAAAATATTTAGTAAAACATTTGGACGGTACACTGTTTATATAAAACCCGAATTACATTTTTATTATATTGTAAATGGTATAATAGTATCGAAAACAACGAATAACTATGTAATTCAAATTGCGGATTATTAATAAGAAGTTTGACTTTTGTTCAATTTGTTCAATTTTAAAATAAAAGTTGGACACCCATCGTTGCTTTCTATTCTAAATTGAAAAGGCAAACTTTTTATTTTAAACCACTTAAAATGAGAAACATCGTGTATTATACACTAAAGTGTAGAGACATCTACATCGAATAAATTTCGAGATTTTAAGTAAGGAATCCATTGTTGAGGGGTTTTCTTTAATCTGTTGACTTGGGATCGAAGTTGAGCAGCTGTTTCTTGATAATAGTTGGTATGATCGCGGGCCATTGCCTACAAAATATTAATAAAAGACGCAATAAAAAACACTATTCTTTGAATATTAACGATACAAAGTTGAGTTTATTACATCAAAATCTTCTCCGTGTTTGTCGATAAGTTTCGTAATCTTTTTCAGCATTTCTGGAGGCAGGGGATGAGCTACAGCCTTTTTATCTTCATAACCTTTTTTGGCCTCAGCAGCCAACTTATGCACTACATGGACAGCACTTGGTTCCATAGCTTCATCGACTTCTGTCTCATCTTTCGTACTTTTCGGCATCATTTGTTGCTAAAATAATAAATAAATCAAAATGTTTTGAGTTTCAATAACGATAGTTTTAACAATAGTAGTGAGCTGCAAATGATATGCAAATATTCACAATTCCATTTCCAGGTTATTATTTTAAGTCACAGGGTACATTTTGCTAGGTTAGGAATCTACCTTTCCTGAAGGTATCCGAAACTGCTTGTGTTTGTTAGGATCGGCCATTAGCCCCATTGAAGTCAGGTTATCATTTAGAGATTTTTTATCGTCCCATGTTTCCCGTACCGCATCACTATAAATTGATTCAAAGTTGGTTAATTTATGCCTAACGTGACAGGTTAAAATTATAAATTGTAAATATATGCCGTTGTGACCATTTCTATGTTTCAAAACTTCACTGCACAATTTTTATAGTAGACATAAAATATTAAATTCCAATAAGTAAATAAACTCACCAGTTAATCTTGGGCAACTTTTTAAGCTTCATGTTCAATCGCCTTCGGTTGACATTGTATTGGTACTTTTGCTTCCTTCTTAGTTTCCTAAGTCTTGGCATTTTCTAAAATTCTTGCAAAATAGATCAGAATGCAACTTCAATTTGTTTTTGAGTTTTCAGATTTTGAGACCCTCTGCTTGTATTGCTGCATGTGCATGCAACTTTGACAACTTTTAATTTTCGCTCTTCTTTTCTGTCCACTCTGTAAAATGTGAATGAAAAAACCATCAAACATGTGCTTTAGTCTTACTGTAGTGTCAGGGAATATAGGACATTTTCATTGTTCCTTTCAAAACAGTTTGTCTTGTGGTAAGTTTTGGCTCGAAAGATTTTGTATTTAAATAGACGTAGGAAATATCATGGGGAGAAGAAAGCTTCTGTTCGCCGAAAACCGACATGTTTTAGCCTTTCGGATTAAAAGAAACCCGATTGATTGATAAGTCGGCGAAAGTCAAATCCTAGTCTAAATAGCTCTTTTATGTTGGCAAAATAGACAGGATTCTGCCATTGGTTTGTATTTCACTTGTTGACATTTAAAATTGCTGTCTCTGTAGCTCACTCATTCGTCTTATTTCATATCAAATAATTTACATACAATGACATAAACTTTATACGCAGTATCCAAAATTTTTACAATTTTGAATTTATTGGATTATTTGCACTACAGTACCATCGCATCACCGTTCCATCCTCATCAAGAATATTTTAATTGTTGTTTTTAAATACGGATTAGGGTAGGGATTAGATATTGAAAAATGGAAAGATCTTAAATCGAATATTTGCAAATAATAATATTATTACATCTATTCACATTTTGTACCTGATCAGAGAGGTTGGATAATTTGCTTTTCAACACTCGCATTAACATAAATTTAGTCGTAGTCGTAATGAGAATATGACATAATGCAATTTTGGTGGTTAGGTTAGGAAAATAAATTTTTACTATCACTATTTAATATGTCATATGTACACTATTTAATAATTAATGCCAGCTGAGCTGTACCAGTGATAGCTATTCGCATTAAAATCACTTCTTCATTTGAAAATAATAAGTTTGATTTTGCTACTGGCTGAAAATATAATTTCTGTATAATTTCTGTGGTTGTGCATCTATCTATATAATATTACTCCTCTAGGTAATTCATTTCATAAATAGTCACAGAGAGTCTTAATTCTTCCTCCTGCTTGACATACCGTTTTTATTTACATACCTAATACACTTATTTTTTTTAAATCGTGTGTTCCTGAAATTGAAAGTTCTAAAGTGAAAATCTCTTAATAACTTTGCAAGTGGCTGTGTAATTTGACTTAAAAAGGAAACTTTTTCATGTTATGCATTGATATTGTAATGTAACTACTACTTGTGTGTGTCTATTTCATGTACTGCTCTTATTGACTTTGCCAAAATTTTACATCGGACAGAACAGAAGTTCAGAAATGCAGTTGCTGAATGGGGGATTTTGTATTCAGTATTAAGCGAGTTAATATGCAGCGATTTATCAGTTATATGGCCGAAGAACCAATCTCCTTGTTGCAACGGATTATCGTCGGCAATACTGAATCAATAGGAAGTATTTTATCACCTTATTTTAAACTACATAATTATCTTGGTAACTGAAGTGCCGTCCGGAAAAACAACTCCATCAATTGCAAGGCAAGGCAAGAACCGTTTTGTAATTGCTTGCCGCATTTCCCGAATTACCTGACCCAATGAATGATGACGATGTTGTATTATGTTTTCACCCATATAAAATATGATTTATGTGAAATATTAATAGTTCACCCCGTGGGCATGTAAATTGCACGTAAAAGTGGGTTTTGGGGTCAAATTTTGGCAAAAAAAGCAACAGTTTCTCCCGGGAAGTGTGAACTAATTCGGGAAATACGGTTTTCCATTTGTTAATGTAATGTAGTAAATATTCTTGCATTGATATGATATTAATTAATGTTATGTTCAGGTAGAATACAAACCTGAACTGTTATGGTTTGGTCTGGTACCTACCGTACTGCATAGGTACAGTATGTTCACAATTGCAATTACATAGCACTTCAATTCGTACAAAAGTAATGGTAAAAAGTACTGCCTTACGAGATATGGACAGCAGAGATATATTTATATTATGTGTCGAATACATCTAATAAGTACAAATGACAAAGTTGACGGCTGAAGTAAGGCTCAGGGTAAATATTTAAAACTGCCGCTTCATTATATGCAGGGCAGTCCACGACCGCGCTCGAGGGAACCTAACCTAACCTAATTGAAAATAATGCATAGATAGGTATGGATTTACCCTCAGCCTTACCTCAACCAAGTTGACCGCTACTCAGAGTAATGTAAGCACACTTGAAACTTTGTAATTCGCCGAACCAGAGCGGTTAGGTTCAGTCGATTTTTTTCTTGCATCCGGTTTGGTTCGGTTCGCTCGGTTTTTTCTGGACAACTGCTAACTGGTTCGGTTCTATTAAGTTTTGCAAGAACTATGGTTTGGTTTGGTTCTGTTGAAATTTTCTCGCAGACTGGTTCGGTTCGCTGACCAAAGTTGCAAGTGTAAATATAAAGCAAGCCCATCATACATTTTTTCATGGATTACGCTTAAGTGTTGCAGAATTCTATAAAACGATGAAAATGGTTAGGTACGTTAATGTGGTACAGAAATCATATATATTTTTGAAAACCTAGGCAATAAATATACAGGTTATATGAACTTTAAAAAATCCCCTTCTGTATAAATGATAGTATAATATAAATTAACTTTACACGTCGGTGTTTACAATAAACTATTGTGTAAACCAAAGCATTTAAGTAAGTACCGTAATGACCCTAATGACCTTCACCTAGGGACCTAACTTTCAAGCAGTACAGCTTTCCTATTGATCTCAGTAGTACACAAAAAGGTTTGAAACAAGCAAAAATGTTTGTGCACCAATGAAGACGTAAACTACTAACACCTCTGATTGTCCTGATTATATGATAGTCGGAGATGAAACACAACTTTGCAGCTGCACTACTATCTTGCGTGGATCAGTGAAGCCAATAATGCACAGAATACACACAACGTAACACCCGTGCGGTGTCTGTCTCTCCGATATACATACGTACATTGTATGAAAGGCAGCAATTAGAAAATCAAATTTTTTGTCAATTGATGAACAATTTGAAAGAAGAAAGCAAATTGATTTTCCTGGAGACCCTAGGATTGTTTCAAAAAAGATTGAACTTTCTGTCTTATTCCGTTGCAACAAAAACGACAGCAGCGTCACATTTACGTTAGGTATATTATAAATAGTTGTTTAATAACTTCATGAATATTTCACTGATCCATTTTTTTGAATTTTTATCCTAAGTGATCATCGTCAATTCCAAATATAAAAATTTCACATTTAAAAAATTTTCAACAGTTTTTCAAAATTCTATCAAAATTTTGAAGCGAAAAGTCCCTACAGAGGATTTTAATCGTCAGTACCTAACCTAATGCTCCCCCCAAAGTTCAAAGTTCAAATACTTTGTTTTTCTTCCCAAATTTTGGAAAAAAGCTCTAAAAATTCCAAATTTTCTTGGAAGGAAGAAAATAAATAGTAAACATACTTCGAAAATGACTTCTCTGACCACGTATGAAAGACATTTTAAAAAGAAATTGAATTTCTTTTAAAAAAGCATTTAAAAAATGCTTTTCATAATACTAACCAGGGATGCGACCGGAAATCGATCTAAGCGTTTTTAGATGAGCTCTCAACAAGCCCAAAAATATGAGATGTCAGAGCGCACCGTCCTATGAATCACTTCACTTCTCTTCCGGTACTTTCTTACGCACATTTTGCAAAAGGTTTATGTCCCTATTCGTTTTTAGATAGCAAATTATATTAGAAATGTCAATTCTGCCTCTGCCAGCCGCCCGTATTGATTATTGGGCGTGGTGTAAGTTTCGCAACGATAATCTTTGAATGCCAAATGAGTATACCCGGCAGTTGTGTTGAAAATGTGACACTATCCGGGAATCGGACATTTCTTCATTGGGATATTCCAAAAAAGACTAATTACTGAAGAAGGGGTATTTATCACAAAAAGTCTTTAATAAATATGTAGTATGTGTTTTTAATATACAGCACAGCAACTAGGTATGCGATGCCGTATATGCATGTACATAATTATATTTACAGATATTATACTAAGTCGGTAGGTACCGTTAGGTAAGTCCTTATAGGGGCTTACTACTTATTAGTCCTTTGTTTCAAATAAGTTAATTGCACATTCAGAATAATATGCTATACGAAAACTTGGTATTGAATTGAGAAGCGATTGGTGGTTGGAACTTAAGTAGTTAAAACTAAAACTATCTGATAATAAAAGGGAATAGTTTTTCCAAAAAATGATTACGACACTAGGCAACCGATAATCGTCCACTATAATAATAGTAACCTAGGATATGGCTCACGCAGGTACACCAACAAGAATTATGATATTAGTTCACATGAAATAAAGTATGTACCAAGCACCTATATTATATCGCCGCTGATTGCAGGGGTTAACTTCCAGGTCATTAATTGTGGATGCCTTTTCCTACACATGTAGGTACCAATATATCTCTGATTTTATCAATAATTCTCGTTCATTCCAGTTTTGCCAAAACAGATCCTACCTAAATGAAATGTCAATATCAGTCCATTAAAATAAGATAATTGTCCATAAAAGTTGAAGTTGAAACCTATAAAACATGCCCAATGGTCCATCATCCTGTCAAATGTCATTATTTTACAATACATAGCAATTATATTTAATATGCTCCAATAACAAATAATATCATGTTGACGATCCTCACTCAAAATAACAGATATATCACGTCTCAGCTGCAGGACTGATTGAGTTGTATGCAATGCGATCCTCTAGGTCTACGGTCTACCTCTATGTATATGGTAGATATGAAAATTGTTAGTCCATCCGCTCCATCCATGCATGGTGCTCTTTCATATCTGTGTTAGGGTAATAAACTATATCTAATGCTTGGTTGTTGATGGTCTAATGACTTCATGAATAATAATGACAGACAGACATCGACAGTAAGCGTCTTAGAGCCGTCATGTTATGAACAGTTTCTGACGATAAGTGTACCTAATTGGATAATACTTTGAAGTTTAGCTTTGTGGCGTTTCGTGCTTTGGTAGCGTCTCACCACTTATTATAACCTGAATATATTAATAGAATTCTAGAAGTCTTAAAGCGAGCACTAAAGGCAACACAAAATAATTCCTTCTGTAGTCGATTCTACAATATTAGCACATAATCTCTCCTCTGCTTATGTGACAGTGGCAGTTCGTAGCTATTTAATTCACGATTCCAGATTTATCTGTAGCAAACAATACACTTATTAAGAAAATTAATTATTTGAGAAATCCAATTATCGACATGCAGACATAAAACCAGTTAGTTTAGCTGAAACGTTTTATTCAACCATAGTCTTTGTTTGTAATTTTTAGAAGTACATATATTTCTGTTTGCAAAGCTTTTGAAGTAATTAAGTACGTTGGTTGGTATATTGAGGGATACTACACAATCCTTCTCTATTACGCCACTTGTGATTTGATTTATAATGCAATTGGAAATCTGGTTCAATCATGTATACGCATGATTAATATCCGCAATGCATTTACTTTACTAGGTGGATATCGCTGAAACTAGATTGTATGTGTCAATTAAAACGGAATTATATTTTGTGATACTCTGGTGGCTGGCAAACGAATACAACTCGGCGTCGGTTTATTTTATATCTCAGTTTATGCTATTTTAGTGCTTAGTCGTGGAGGTTAATAGCCAATTGTACAATTATGATAACTTGATAAGCAAGCATTAGACATTCTTTACATAGTAGAGCTTTGCATAGCTGCACCATAAAAAGCACACATACACAGTTCTTTTCTATTTATTTAGTTTGATTCGTAACTTTACATTGTTCATCATTGTCAGCAAAGCTGTTGAGAGAGCCTGACGTTTGATACCACACAAAAGAGACAAATATCACAGCAATTTATTTAATAAAGAGAAGATATCTACGAGATATCTCAAGAGAACGGCAGCCACGAACGAGGTTCACAGTAGTGGGAGTATTATATAATATACTCGTATAGTAGTGCAGTTTTAATTAGTCTACACTCTACACTCCTATTACTATTAAGCTGTTACATATCAAACCATATTTTACCAGCAATCGTGAACATAGGTATACTAAATTAATATTATATAATTTGTGGTATACTAAATTAAGGCTTAATTATTGGTGTAAATAATTCTGTCATATTAATTTTATTTGTACAGATTTTAAGAAGATCTTCGTGAGAAAAGATGAAGTTCGACAGCGTTTTGCCTCTTATTGGTGAATTTGGAAGGTACCAAAAGCGTATCTACTTGCTGCTATGTCTGCCTGCGATTTGTTGTGCTATGCACAAATTGGCTTGGGTATTTCTAGGTGCTAAAGTTGGTTACAGGTTTGTACTCTTCTTAATTATTGGTAAATTAATGCACGTTAAAGGCATAAAATCAGATTGAATTGAGCTAATTAAAATTTTCGAATCGATTGAAATTTATATGTGACTTGATACAATAGATGCCAACTGCCATTTGAGTCCGATGACGCAAATTTCACTTTGCCTAGTGATATTCCATACAACATGGTCTACCCTAACGAAGCTACGAAGGGAGGATATTGTAGACGAATTGATGCTGATTTCACTGATGAATATTTTGCGTCTGGAATTCCTGGAAATAAGTCAGTGTCCTGCAATAATACGTACATCTATGATCTGTCCAAGTATCAAAGCAGTGCTCGTATTGACGTCAGTAATTTCCCAAACATTCCACACTTTATAATTGTAAAATTTTATGTCATTAAATAGTGCTTTTGTATTTTTACAGTACGGTATGTTTTGTGACCATGAAGATTTATACGCACACGCACAGTCTTTATTTATGCTGGGCATCCTTTTTGGGTCAATATTGTTTGGGGATTTATCGGATCGATTTGGAAGGCGTCCAATATTCTTCTTATCTCTGGTGCTTCAAGTGATTTTCGGAATTCTTGCTGGGATTGCACCGAATTATTGGCTATTTGTTGTCGCTAGAATGATTGTTGGGTCCAGTACTTCAGGAATATTTTTGGTTGGATTCGTTATAGGTAACTAGATTGTGAAATTGCGTATTTAATTTGTTTGACAAAATCAATTAAGTAACAGATTGTCGTTCCACTTTTCAGCAATGGAAATGGTTGGGCCTTCGAAACGAATGGTTGCTGGTGTCGTTTGTCAATTCTTTTTTACTGCTGGATACATTGTAACTGCCTTTTTTGCCTACTTCATAAGAGACTGGAAAGTACTTCAAATGGCTTTAAGTGTGCCAGGACTGATATTCCTATCGTACTATTGGTAAGAGTTTTAATTTTTCAATATGGTCTTTATCAAGTTGCTCCAGTTAGATAACAACTGCGTTCTAAATCAGTAACTTATAATTAATTTTAAAAAAAAGTTCACTTTTTCAAATCTATCGGATTTTTAGATCATTTGAATCCTATGTACAGGTAATAAATATTTATCTCATAATAATAAATAAAAGTACAAGTTACACTGTATCATCGTAAATATTATAAACAAAAAACATTATTATTGGCAAGAAATCCCTATGCTAAAAATAATTAATTACCTGCTACCAAACGCAGTTGCTTAGTAACAGCCGACAATTGTCTAGGGTTTTCCCTAGTTGCATACTGCGTAGATACATAACAATTATCTTTCGATAGGATTTTGCCAGAGTCCATTCGGTGGCTATTGGCTCGTGGAAGGAAGGAAGAAGCCAATGCACTTTTAAGAAAGGCGGCCAAAGAGAACCACGTTTTCCTGCCCGAAGATGTGTACGAAGGGCTTTGTGATGAACCGGTTATTAAGACTTCCGTTAATATACTCCACCTGTTTCGGTACCCGCGCCTTGGAGTCCGATCTCTCAACATTTTCTTAAGCTGGTTCGTCAACAGCGGCGTTTACTACGGCCTATCCTTAAATACTTCGAACCTCGGGGGCAATGATTACTTAAACTTCATCATTGCGGGGGCTGTTGAGGTTCCTGCTTACACATTTCTACTTCTCAGCCTAAATCGCTTCGGACGAAAAATTATCCTGTGTGGATGCATGCTTGCTGGAGGATTCTGTATGGCCGCTTGTGCCCTTGTTCCAGATCGAGAAGGTTATTTTACTCAAACTAATTAAAAATTGGATACTACACTTAAAAATGGCTCTTATACGTTTTCAAAACCATAATTTAATTCGTAGAATGGAACGTGTTGACAATCACTTTGGCCATGCTTGGGAAAATGTGCATCACAGCGTCCTATGGTGTCATTTACATTTTCTCTGCAGAAAACTTCCCTACTGTGATTCGCAATGCTGGCATTGGGGCAAGTTCAATGTTTGCTCGAGTTGGAGGGATTTTATCAATTTACCTCCTTGATTTGGTATGCATAGCAAAAGAAAATAATAAATGCCATTTCAAGTAACTTTGGTTCATTTGTAGCATTTTCTTTTGGATTCGTAGGGATATTACTGGAAGCCATTACCGTTGCTGATATTTGGAGCGGCATCGCTAATTTCTGGAGTATTGGCTTTAATGATTCCAGAAACTGTTGGAAAGCGTCTGCCTGAAACAATGGAAGATGGAGAAAAATTTGGAACGTGAGTGAAATGATTATCTATATACATTTATTATGTATATTATTATCTTCTTTAACAAAATTTGAATCTATAACTCTAGGCTGCCATAATTCTTACCATTATTTTTTTCAACAGAAAGGAATATGAGAATCAGCCGATCGAGCTTAATTCCCCCACGGAAAAATAGAAACTCGAGTTTTTGTAATGTTGACCGTTTTTATATATTTTACTAGCCTGTCCTTTCTGCACAATTCTAGATAGTTTTAAGAAGTTTCCTGTTTAATGTAAAAGTTATAGATTTTTATAGTTATACATATATTTACTTCTCCAACTTTGAACAATTCTCTTGCTTTTCCGTATACTTAGGTAGGTAGTAGGTAGTCATTTACTACGCTTTTTATTTATTCTCCAGTCTCCACCTGTTTTAACACATACGACTAGTCTCTAACACTACTGTGCTGATCGTATTCCAAGACATTTTTTTAACGTTAAAATGCTTTATATTTGAAACTAGTTTACACAAGAGACCTCAAGCTTTAAATCAAAGTCTTAAAATTATTGTTACTGTAGGAAAGGTCCGATTTAAAGGATGCATTTGCAGCAATTAGTAAAATAATAATATGTAGGTTAAAAATAGGTTTACATTACACGAACACGAACTGCCTGTAATTAACAATATGTTAGTAGAGTAACACATATTATGCACACTTTACACGGCTCATCGAAGAGACCCGACAGCCGACGCCACTATACCCGATAGCCGACGTGAAAATAGCCGACAGCCGAGCACACCCCTGCCGACTCCCGAAACCACCCCTGCCGACAGTCGAACCCACCCCTTCCGACAGCCGAGCCCACCCCTGCCGACAGCCGAACCCACCCCTACCGACAGCCGATGCGAAGATAGCCGACACCCGAAGAGAATATAGCCG
>JABASI010000269.1:0-45216 GCA_019776505.1 Tomocerus nigrus
CTATCATTAATATTAGCAGCATAGCGGTTAGTAGTATTCAGCATAATATTTACATGTAAAGAATAGAAAATTCTTTACAAATCACCACCTCTAAAAGACAAGTATATATACTTAATTTGATTTAATTAATGCAATTTGAAAAAAAATTCGAAAAATGAAAGGAAAAATAAATCTTGTGTTCCGTATTTCAGAAATAACCAAGAATTTATATTTTAATGAACTTTAAATTTTTGGACTTTAAATTTGAAAATATTTGTTGAATTAGTGGAATGGAAATAACATTCATTGCACTAATAATTTCAAGGGTCGGCAAGGAATTCTTCTTCATCTGAAGTAGGAATATCCATATTGTATTCAGTGGATTCAGTTTGGTAATGTAGTTGGAGGTTCGAAAACGAGTTGGTTATTTTGTCATCTGTTGTTTTCCCAATTGTTGCAGTAGGAATGTATGTTACATTGGTAGAAATTGTAGACAACATTGGTGGTACATATTCTTCGACTTCCTGTTCTGATTCCGACTCTGGTGGTACACATTCTTCAACCTCCTCTTCTGAAGCTGACTCTGGGGGTAGAGGTAGTGCAATAGAAAGTGGAGTTAAGCATTTTCTCATAGCAGCCTCTTTCTCCAAAGTGGCTTCATATCGTCGCTCGTTACGCCGTTTCTGGTGTGATTTCTGTCTTTGTAGTTCATTTATGGACTTAAGCTTTGGTTTGGGCACAATTGGGGCCTTTTTGTATTTGTGTATCATTTTCTTATGAAGGTATGGTGATTTGTTAATGCGTTCCCATGCTTTTGCTTTCTCCGCCTCCTTCTGTTTCTTTGCTTTATTGACGAATTGTTTCTTTGCCGATTCGTACTTGGAACGAAGAGTGGATTTTTGTTTAGGGACATGCTTTCTAGTTTTGGCAGTGGTTGGCAACTGAAGGTCTATTAAAGAGAGGGGTTGAGGTTTATTGATGAAACCAATATTATTAAGGATATCAGAGATGTGCTTGGAGGACAATGCAATTGCCACTGGAGGAGAGGATGGAATGTAAGATGGCATTGGAGAAAGTTGAACTGGTGGTGGTCTTGGTGCAGCTAATACAGTTAGTGTATTTGTTGATACTTCACGTATGACAATAGTTCCTTTTGGATCAAATGGCATATCCGTAGTAAAATCACCAGAAGGGGTTGGATCCGTTTCGGAAACCAAAATTCCTCGGTCGACTACGGATGTTGCACGAATCGGGTCATTATTGTCTTGTGATATCAACTGCGACTTTTGTTTAGCACTGTGCTTCTCCCAACTTTTTATGCGTTTCTGATATGGACCTTCTTTAGTTTGGACATAAGTAGAACGTACAGATGGAAATTGTGGTTCCTCAAAATTTTGATAATAATCACAGGGAGGAAAGAATCGTGGATGCGGATTAAAGATCATTTGAGGCGGGGGAAGCAGAAATGGCATGGGATATCTGGGAGGTCCGTGGTACGGTAGCCGCTGCATCTGTACGTTGGAAATAAGGACTTAATTCATTTGCATGGACTTTGTAGACCCATTGATTATTAATTAACGAATAAAGATCATATACATTCTGAGACACACATTCTTTAATTGTGTATGGGCCCTCACGATGATCTGCTAGTTTATTCGAAAAAGCTTTGCTCGAATCAGACAGAAAGTGGGTTTTAAGTAATACTTTGTCTCCTACCGAGTAACTTCTAGGTTTACATTTCTTATTGTAATTTTTTATGTAGGAGTGTTGACTTAGTAATAAATTATCTCTTGCTATGTTATGAATTTCGTTCATTCTCATTCCAAGATTGTGCACTTCGTTATTTATACCTACAGTCGTGTCTACTACAGTATCAAATGGATTGCGGTACTCTCTGCCTGTGGCTAAATAAGCAGGAGTAAAATGTGTGCTATCATTCACAGCCGTTCTCAGGGCAAATCCTAATTCTGGTAAATATGCATCCCAGTCTTTGCAACATTGTATTTGGGCAACTATCATTCGTTTGATGGTTTCATTGTATCGTTCGGTTATATTCGCCTGTGGGTGGTAGGCAGAAATATGAAACTGTGTTATACCTAGTAATTTGCACCAGTCCATAAAAAGATGTGATGTAAACTGAGTTCCATTATCACTAATGATTGTATTAGGAAAACCCCAGCGACAGAATGTTTCTTGCAGCCTTTGCACAATAATTTCTGATTTAGCTGCTTTTAGTGGATATAGTTCTACGAATTTTGTAAATGAGTCAACAATCACCAGCAAATAGATATTTTTATTGACCCCTTTTGGCAAAGGCCCCATTAGGTCAAGAGCCAGTGTTGACCATGCTCCTGAAGGCATGATTGCTGTTCCTGGAACAGGAGGTAATTTCGATGGCTTGGCTTTTTGGCATGTGTCACAAGATTGTACATATTTGACCACATCCTTTCGCATGCCTTGCCAATACACTCGAGATTCTAATCGTAAATATGTCTTACGAATGCCTAAATGGCCTGCTAATGAAGAATCATGAAAATATGTCAATACACGAAGTATGAGTGCAGAAGGGATCCAAACTCTCCAATACAATCGTTCGTCTTCCCAGGGTTTGTGTACTGGACCTACATATCTAAGAAGTAACCCATCATCAGACACAAACGCTCTTTTTACTATATTAGTATCCTCTTTATTTTCAGGTAAATCGTGAGTTATTTTCCGTTGTAGAATAACTTTAATATTACTAAGGGCTGCATCTAAATTTTGTGCTTGTATAATATCAGTTCTTGTTATAATATCGCCATTTTCTAGTAAAAGAATTTCGTCTACTCGACTTAAAGCATCTACTGGTTTCATGTCATTAGAATTGCCTGCTTTATATACTATATTAAAGTCATATTGCTGCAAGACCATAAACCAATGAGCTAAACGTCCAGCAGGTTCTTTGATGCGTTGCAACCAAGTAAGAGCTTGGTGGTCAGTTTCAATAGTAAAGTTCGTATATTCAATGAAATGACGAAACTTCTGTACTGCAAATAGAACTGCTAAAAGTTCCTTCTCAGAAACTGAGTAGCGAGTTTGTGCCGGAGTAAGGGTTTGACTTGCAAACCAAACTGGATATTTTATGCCATTATGCTCTTGTAATAGAATAGCTCCTATTCCTATATTCGATGCATCAGACTGAATAATGAAGTGACCGTTTATATCAGGAATTCTAAGGTGTGTTGTTTGAGACAGAGCGGATTTAAGAAAATCGAACGCATTCTGTCTCCTTTGATTCCACTCGAAAACGGAATCCTTTTTTAATAATTCAGTCAGAGGCTTTGCATGTTCACTGGCATTAGGTACAAATCTACGATAGAAATTAAATAAACCCAAGAATTTCAGCACGTCTTTAGGCTTTTTCGGAATGGGATAATCATGTAAAACCTGAACTTTCTCTGGGTCAGGGTAGCATTTACCCGGTTCAATGATGAAACCTAAATATTTAAGTCTTTGTCTACATAGTTGAATTTTGTTAGGGTGAATTGTAAGATTAGCTTCCTTAAATCTTTGTAGCACAATTGCAATATGTTCCATATGTTCGTCAAATGTTTTACTAAATATAATGCAGTCATCAAAGTAAATGCATGCAATTTTCCATTTCAAATCACCTAATACTTTGTCCATGCACCGCTGAAAAGTGGCTGGTGAGTTGATCATCCCCATTGGAAGTCGAGAAAATTGATACAGACCGTTGGGGGTTAAAAAGGCAGTTTTGTGTCGGTCACGCAATGCTACTGCTATTTGATAAAACCCTTTAGATAAGTCAATGATTGTAAAAAAATAATAAGACCCTAATATTGTTATATAATCCACCATCGGAGAGATGGGATATTTATCGGGTATAGTGACCTTATTTATAGGTTTAAAATTAATAACAAATCGTTTTGAGCCGTCTGGTTTTGGAAGGCAGAAACCATTTGCAGACCAGCAACTAAATGAGGGTTCTATTACGCCATAATCTAATAATTCATCAACGGTCTGTTGGAATATTTCTTTCTTTCCGACACTCATAGGATACATCCTAGCTGTAATGGGTTTGTGATCACCTGTATCTATATAATGTTCATACATTGTACACAGCCCAGGGCGTTTTGTGAACATATCCGTATAAGGCATTAATACATTACGTAACCTATCTCTTTGATTATCAGAGAGTATATCTGGAACTAGTATACAATCATGCAAATTCGTATCAAGAGATGCTATACTATCTGTATGCGTGTAAAGTGGAACTAAATTCTGAATATCAATAGGTTCTTTATCATTTGGCATGCATTGAAAATCAAAATTTGCTAAAACTTGAGCTGGTGAAACAATTTCATTCTTGTATTCAATTATATCCATGGAAGAAAGTAAATCTGGTCCCTGGTTGTTTTCCCATGGATCAGTAATGCTATTAACTAATTCTTTATGCAGCTGTCCCTCATCCTCCACTTCCTTGCAATTAATATTTACATTTATAGTATCATCTAAATTCTTACTAAATGGAAGAATTTCATTATTTAAACCTATAGTCCACCCACCCATACCAACAAATATTCCAACATTAGTTGGGCGAAGGAAATCTCGCCCTAAAAGTACTGTTTTAATTGCTCCGGGTAATAAATAAAAAAGTTGCTTCCTCGACTTATTGCCATAACGAACAGTAAGAGTAACGGATTCGTAAACAGTGACAAATCCTTTTAAAAATTTCATGGATTTAACTAGAGAGTTACATTTAATATTATTTTCTTTGATCAGTTTAATTACAAGGTCCCCAACAACAGAACAAGAGGAACCTGAATCAAGTAAAGCAGGAATTGTATGGGAAAGTATGCTTATGTCAATATAAGGTTTAAAATCATCATTAAACTTAACAGATAAGTTTTCGTCAATAAAAATAGGGTCAAAATCTAAAATTGATTTTTGCACAGTTTTTGTGAACCGGGCTCCGTGGGTTTCACTAGGTTCATTTTATTAGCTTTTATAGGGCAATTAGCAATAAAATGGGTTGTTGAATTGCATTCGTAACATGCTCGTGGGGATTTACTTGGGGAGGGGGCCGAAATTCGATTCTGTTTTTGAGCAGTATCACCTCGATAAGGTGACGTTGACGGAGCCGGACTCGTAGTTGAACGAGAAAAGTTTCTATCACCGTAATTAGGGGAAATAGGTGGTGGTAAAGTAGGAGGGAATCTAACTTGCTTTTTCGGAGTCTCACTATGATAAAATGTGAATGGATCCACTGAAGCAGGATGAAGCTTAGGTATAGAAGTTAGGTCATTCACACAATTGGTAGTAAACGCTACAGTTTCAGGTTTAGAGATCGGTTTCCATGCTAAAGATGGCTCTAAATTTCCATAGGTAGGCGGTAATCTATATGTATGATTTGCCTTTAATAGTTCCTGGGCATCTAATGCACAAGCTTTTAGCTCATTTAAATTTCGAATGCATTTTCTTTGAAGGGCAGATCTATACTCGGGATGGCATTGCTTTAAAACTGTACGAATAATGACGTTGTCATTTATTTCAACTCCTAACCTTTCATAGTAGTCCATTACTACTCGTATATAGGAAGTGAGTGTCTCGTTAGGTCCCTGAGATCTTTGGTCAAGTTCGCGCCTTAGATCTTCTACATACCCGATGGACTGGAATTCTCCTCGTAATCGCTGCTTAAAGTCGTGCCATGACATGAAAGCTGGTTCATATCGCAGCCAGTTATATGCGTCCTGAATTAAAGCAAGCGGAACTACATATTGCAACATTTCATATTCAGTATATCCTACAATGGACTGGTATTTCTCTAGTTCAAGTAGAAAATCAAAGGGAGTTTTTGAATCTCCAGAACCTGAATATTTTGGAATTTGGATATCACTAGTTTTTAAATGATGTGACCTAGCCATATTTTGTTGCTGTTGTGGTGGTTGCATATTATTAAAATTTAAATTACGTCTACTGGAGTTATTGTTTTGAGCATGAGGTAATTGAGAACGTGCAGAGTGAACAGGCATACTATCAGGTACACGATTAACATTTGGAGGTGGTGGCGGAACATTTACATGTGCATTGACAAATCTATTCTGTTCTACATTATCGAAACGAGAATTGAGTTGAGCAAATGCAACTTGCATGTTTTGCA
Organism: Tomocerus nigrus; assembly: GCA_019776505.1. Lineage (NCBI taxonomy): Eukaryota > Metazoa > Arthropoda > Collembola > Entomobryomorpha > Tomoceridae > Tomocerus > Tomocerus nigrus. The sequence goes on from JABASI010000269.1 coordinate 6,140, forward strand.
GCACATTTACCATTTGCTCCTGATTAGCATTAAATGTCGCAAACCCTTGAGTCATGGTAGCTAATACCATATTCATGGAAGGTTCATTAGGTTGGCTGGCTTGATTTTGCATAGCATTTGGATTTGGAGGCTGGTGCATGTCATTAACAATAGGACGTTGCTCTTGCCTGTTAATATTGGGAGACAAAGAAAGATTATTTGCAATGTTGGCTGCAGGAGGATTTAGAGGTGCATGGTTGTCTAGCCTATCTTGGTTTAAAAGTCTATCATGATGAGCACCTTGAGGCTGCCGAGAAATTAAAGGCTCATTTGCATTATTTGATGCTGATAAAGGTGAAGAAACTGGAGAATGCAATACACGAGCTCTACTGTTTGCATTTAAGCCTGTAGGATTTTCAGCCGGGCCATGACTGCGATTTCCCTGTCTACCTTGCCTTTGTGAACTCATAACGAACTTGTATATTAAAACTTCCAACCGAAATAATCACAAAGAAAATGATTTCGAAATTAAGAATAAGGAATATATAACTTTGGTACTAGTTATTAGTAGTGTATTACGATTGAAAATGAAAATGGGGTTGTAAAATAGTTATAAAATAATACGTGTATAAAATTCAAAGAAATACTAGTTACATAAATTGCGTTAAATTGGGAATTAAAATAGTATTAACTCTCACAATCAATAAGTTAGGAGGGTCGCCATGTAATAGTAAGTTTGCGCTAACTATTAGCTATCAGGTTTTGATTTATATGGTTTGATGAAATATTATGTAATATTCTGACTTATGAATTACAGTATGGAATTATTATATGATATTAGCTATCGATTGTGTAATAGTAAGTTTGCGCTAACTATTAGCTATCAGGTTTTGATTTATATGGTTTGATGAAATATTATGTAATATTCTGACTTATGAATTACAGTATGGAATTATTATATGATATTAATAGTAATTCTCATTGAGTGTATGATAATAAATATTTTAGGCCCTGATATTTATGAAGAAATTATGGGTATTTACCAGATTCGTCTTACTGAGTAGAGTTAAGCTTGATTTTATTTTGCAACACTTGGAATGAGAAATCAACGAATAATATGATTTGACCTTTTCAAATATATATTTCAAATAGAATATTATACAGAATTCATCACACGCAATTGAAAATCGTCTCAGAATGTCACTACCAATGATCTCTAATTATTCTTATCAAGTAACTACTTTTATGAAATATGGCACATGAAATTATCTAAAATGGGTCAACCAAAACACACACAAAAGTTGTTGCTTTTGCTGCTGCCGTCGTGTACGCTCAGCAAAGCAGGACAACTGTAACTTATTAGCAATAGAACTCACAAAAACAAACATCATCACGACAATTTTGAGATGATCAAAATTGACGGATCAAACGAAGTTTTCTTTCGAAATTCGTTAAGAATGGCTCAAGAAATACACTTGGGCAATTAATCAAAATTATTCAAGTTTTGTCAAAAGGAAAAGGAAATATTGTTTTAAGCTTAATTAAATATATCTTATATTTTAGTAAATAATAATAATATACCTTTTGGGCAATAAATGAAAGTCTTAATTCTTAACTAGGTAAGCAATTAAGGGAACTTAGATATTATAAAATTTAAACTTAGAATTGCAATTACTTTAATACTCTTAAAATTACGAAGTGTTGGGAAAACTCCGACAATGGGACAAAGTCAACCAAAGAGAAGTGAACCGAGCAAACACAAAAAGGAAAATCAGCCCTGAGACGAATGTGTTTCGTCCTTTTATCAACTTCGGCTATTTACCTATTTCTTTACAATGCTAATGCATACAGGAGACTTTAAGTTTCTTCCCACTCATAGTCTTTGTGAACAACTGATCTACGTAACTACCTGCATAATATTAATATTAGGAATTTGACTATCATTAATATTAGCAGCATAGCGGTTAGTAGTATTCAGCATAATATTTACATGTAAAGAATAGAAAATTCTTTACAACATCTTTTAAATACAGGCACTCGATAGCTAGAATACCAACATTTATACAAAATTATAGCTTTCCTTCGCTAATGGTTGGCGTGCATGATTAAATTTACTATATCGTCCATGGCTTCACTATAGAGTCGTGAACTGATCGTGTTACGTTGTAAATGGTTGACACTTGGACCCTTTCATTTAATAAAATTGCTTTTGAATTGGATTGCCCTCCAATTGCTGGTCTTTTGTCGTTTTCTGTAATCATATCCCATTTCTCAAAGCAAACAAGTCGCTGCTTTGCGCTAAACTAGGTTCCGAAAATCCACACACAAACTCTTTTGCTTTACACATATCTGACTGCCTCTTTTGACAATTACAGTTTCGTAGTGTGTAGCGTGCCTGACCTTACATTGCAAATATTTGCAAAATATCGAAAATGAAATGCTTGGTTAAGTTTAGTTTAGGTACGTTTGTGCACTTTGTTAAACTGCCTAGTAAGAGTTTACTATTATTATGTGGCTCTGCCTTATTGCTATTGAGGCATTCAGTTTGAATTTGTAAGCTGTTGCCTTTGTTTGTCTCTCTGTAAATGTAAACTTATTTTTACTATTGCGAAACCCATCACATATACCTTTGGCTTCAGCTAACAACACACCAAAACAATTCTTTGAAAACAACTTGGCATGGCATGGCAAGCGAAAACCGATGCCAAAAAATTCGAAGGAAACTTAATTGACTATACTTACTTATATTATTATTATAGTATTAGTAAGTCTACCATCCATGTGTCCATCCTAATTTCAATCATTAGAATTTGTTAGCAATGCAATTAGACAAACTTTTAGCAATCAATTTCTTTTTTGACTTTACATTGCCCACAAACTGCAAATGATCAATTAAAGTCATTATTTACAATGTGTATTGTATGTAATAATTATTTATTAGATACGTCAGTTAGGCCTTTCAAGTCCAACTGTCTCCATGTCAGAAATATGACAGTAATGAACTCCTTCGTTTAAAATTTCGGATGGACAAAAGTACCTTACTAAGCTATTTTAAAACTAGACGGATTTTCTGGAGGGGCAAAGTCTAGGCTTATAGTCGCTTCTCGTGTCAATTAGGTATCAATAACTTGCATGCAGGCTCGCTATATTGCAGGTACATTTTTTTACAAATATGCCTACAAGGCTTGGTAGTGAATACAATCTGTCCGAGAGGACCCCCATCGCATCGGGCAAGAAAAAGTCGGTGAATATAGAGAAGGTATGTAGGGTAATCGGTATGGGTCGAAACGGAAAAAGTGCTCCAATCCAATGCCAGTTTAATTTTTTGATTTATGTTAATAGTTAAGCGTTAAATAGTTTCCGTAATACCAATCGTCGTTTCGAACATTATTCGGTATTAACTTGCAAAGAAATGATATTCTTATGAATTCACTACAATATGGAATTGAATGTATTTTGCATTTTTAGCACACTTTAAAGCGTTTTCTTTTGCATACGGTGCATAGATATTGTTATTGTTGGCAAATATGGGTAGTGGTAGTGTATTACATAGTAAAAAACATGCATGTGGGTATGTATGATAAACGCCTTGGGTTAGCCTACTTTTGGGTTTCGACCTCCGCTTGAAACCCATTTCAAAATTCAAAAGTGTGTCCCATTTACCCCATGATTTCAAGAAATATTGGGAAATTGGCAATTGGGTGGTTGTCCTACAGTTTAATTGGACCATATAGGAAGGGGTCTACTTGTGTATGTAGAGGTGGTCTTTCGTATTGTAGAGAGTTGTAAAAATGCTGTATAATCCTTTAAGAACGTTGGTTAGTTAGTATATACATGGTATCTAGCTAATTCACACATGTTAGATTGTTTGAGAAGCCATAATTCATTTTGCAAATAGAATGTAGAATGTGTAGGGCGTGTAGATGGAGGGATCCAATGAAGTCGCAGATTCAGCAATTTAAATGGCTTTGCTACTATGCAAGGTTATTGCAAATAATAATATGTCACTTAAAGAGTAGAAGAAAACTGGAACAGAAGTAATATCTTTTGTTACTTCTTATAACATATTTACAAGTCACACAATACCTCAATTGCTGATGGTATTTTAAATGTCTGGCTGCTGGATTTCAGCAGTGAAAAAATGTAATAAATACACAATATGTTAAGTTACTGCACTGCCGGGTAACATGCTCCTGCTACTACATCAGCATCACATTTGATAAACACAAATTAACACAATGTAATTGCAATTCTAGCTAGCATGTGTGTACTTTCGTAAGTCAGTCAGCCTAATCGTTGAATCTCGCCAACAAACAAAATTGTGCTAGAACTGCTTGAAAGTCTGAACGTATGCGATAAGAGTGTTATCTGGTATTAGCATCAGTGCCAGAAATTGGAAATATGTAGCTCCAGATTGTAAGTAATGAAAGTCAGTTTCGGAAGTGACATGACGCAGTCTAATTACCCGTTATTACTGTGACATGAACTCCCCGGTTGCATTATCTTAGCCATGGGTGGGGATGTCCTTTCTGTAAAACGGGGCATTGCAATGATGTAAATCATTCATCGCAGACCAAATAATCTAAAATGGTGAAGTGGGAAAGTGCATTCGTTCTAAATATAAGAAGGGAAGATCAATAATAAAACTAAATGAGTCTCTAATGTGTTTTGTCGCTTTATGTTTGCTTGAATCATTTTCTGAGAAACTAGGAGCTTTAGGTTATTAAGATACGACATAACATAACATAACCGTACCAAAGCACGTTCGTCGTTGCACATAAAAGATACATGGGGACTTTCTCGACTGGAGCTGCTTCTCTGCACGGTGTAAATAGCAGTCTGTATTTATAATGACATATGAAGACGATGCCAAAGACATGTAAGGGAAATAGCGAGCAGAATGAGACAAGACAAGAACAAAATTGGCATGCCATGCGGCTGTCACATACTAAATTTTTAAAGAGGCCTTCACTCCGTATAGCCCACTGTGAGGTAAGGACGGTCAATCCTATTAGGAACTCACTCGCCTTCCTCTCTCGTATAATTTATATTAGTTATTACCTCCATTCCTACCAACATTCCTCCCGACCGCTTTCCTTTGTTTACAACTCATGGGAGCTGAATAAACAAAAAGAACCCGAATTTTGTAGAATGATACATAAACCCCCAATAACTTAAGTACAAGCCTACCTCAACTAGACAGATGCTACGTCATGTGTAATACTGTGCCAAACTTTTAATTTCTTTCAACACTGTACTAAATACAATGATTTTGAATGTTGTCGGAGGAAGAGCGTATAGGTATGTGCAGTAAATAGCTAGCGAAATATTGGTTATTGGGTTGACATAAATAAAATATGTAAAATGCTATAGGCAGGAGTTATGTTGAGAAATAGCTATTAGAATGACAAGTTAAATATGCATGATATTATAGCGGTGAACTTCTGATGATGACGTATGTAAATGAATGCGAATATGATATCCACATTTCATTACATTTGCACAAGAAGGTAAATACATTGACTAATTCTATTTATAGCCATCATTAGCTGCCGCTGCTATCGGGTAACTTAAGACTTCGCTTCAGGTTACATTTATTGAACATAATAACAGGATCTAAAATGTGCTCGTCGGAATATAATCGATAGTTCATAAATTTACATCTGAAATGCAAACAAGTACTTCGTGGTTTCTGGAAGGCTGTACGTTAAAATTATACATAATACCGAGTTTGCTTTGGTCAGAGGTTTTGCTCTGGCCAAAGCATAACTCGGCCAGCAATAATAGCAGTAGATATTTCACATAACACGGAGAACATCCTTCTACTTTTACTCTAGCGATCCCTAGAGAAATGGGTTTATTAAATATGTTTGGCTAGATTTGCGTATTCTTTATTATTCCATTACCTGTAATTTGTAATTGCCTTATTGTCTAACTTTAGAGTCTGTGCCGCAATGCTACGTTATAGGAAGGCTAAATTGATGGGGCAGTATAATATTTCCATTAGAATATGCAAATTGCTGGACAAGAAATAGAAAGTAGATGAATCCGTGATTTCGTGCAGAAATTATGGCAATTACTGGCTATGCACTAATCCCTGTCGTAACCTGCATTCGGGGCAAATGGAATAATTCCCTGGCAGTAACTATAGCGCATTACTCTGTTTATGGAATGTGACTGGTCAGACAGGTGAGCTTTCACTTTGGAAGAGTGAACTGGAAGTGGTCATGTCATAGGCCTAAGTATATCGGTATGGGGTCTGGCAGAGTTATAATGTGTAGTGGCACGTTACATGTGCCAAGTCCAGGAGATCTCATCCTAAAGGTGAACGGGAAAGCTGCCTGGACGGAACTGGAGTGGACGGCCAAATTCGCATTGTGAAGGTTGTGTGTAGGAAACTGCGGATAGACTTTCGTGCAGGCCAAGTCAGGTGGACTAGCTATCTGTGCTCATATCTTGAAATCTACCACGGCAAGGTCAATGCAATGGTGAAAGATTATACTCTGCAGTATACAGGAGCTAATGAAAAAGCTCGGGAGTTTACTTACGAAAGGTATAGAAGAAGGAATTAAACTTTCCCTAAATTACCTCATACTCTCATGCCATTAAATCCGAACTATGAGTTAACGTAAAAGGCTTTATGTACAAATAAGTATAATGCGCCCTTAATACGAGTCGTTTAGCTTATTGCTCTGCTGCTTTCCACACTCCTGCACTCCCCTGCCCGTTTAGCTTCTTTTGCGTGGTTCAGATTTAACCTTCGGCTTCACATGCTACTGCTCAAGATAGCGAAGACAAGGAAAGGTTCACTTTTCTATGTCACACCAAGGATTTTTGCTATCCCACATTCATAACGCCATTTCAACCAACCATTTACTCCAACAGTGCCAGATATTATGACTAGAAATAGAATTCATTTCGCAATCATTATATAACCAACTTGTGTTTACCACAATGAGCAAGTTAGCAATTGGGCAGATTATTTTTCATTTAAGAAAGAATATCATTTTGTAGCATAGCCTGTGCTACTACATAAATTTTCTAGAATTTAAGCATAGGTATTTATATCCACCAATATATAGTAAGCAAAATATTTATGGTACATAAGAAGGTATTCTGTAGGTCACATTCTTTTTACGTTCAGCTTCATATTTCTTCTACGGTTTTCCCAATTTCTTGGTTTTGGGAGCTCTCCACTTTCTAGAGGCTCAAGCAGTTACGTATAATATAAGGCCTTTTATATTTTTAATTAAATTACTGCAGATTTCACAATTTCAGGTCTTTTGAGGTAACGCAACGTTCCTCCGTCTCCAACTTTCCTGTGCGCCTTTTAATCCTTAGAAATGCAAGCCTCTTCTTCAACTGCATAAAGACTAAGCTTTTCTGTAGTAGAGGTCTTATAATGCAATGGCATGAAAAGACCAACATGTATGTACTTTATTGGATATAGAAGTCTATACGAGAATATATTAAATATAACACACGTAGCTGAATGAATGAAACTTTTGTGGGGTGTCCTCCGGGGATAATGCATGCAGCAAACTTTTCATTTTCTGCCAATTTACCACAAAATTTTTAATTAATTTATCCAACTAGGTGTACTTAATGACCAAATTGCATACGAAAAGCTACGTGTTGTTTACCATCAATCTGCTGTAAACTAAACTAACATTATAAGCATCGCAACCTCCGCGTTCCTTTTTTATTGGTAAAGGCTAAACAGCTTATTATAACGGCAAAATTCAATTAAAACGAAATTGGCGTAATTTATAACTTATGAATGATGTAGAATGAAGTGGATGTTGATGATGTAGTAAATCCATCAGGAGCCACATAATCTTCAATATAAACCATTCAACTAAGTATTCTGTATTCTGTATTGTAGAATAAAGCGAAGAAGTTTGTGAAACGTGAATGTGGGTGACAAGCTGTTGATCGTCAATGAAGCTAAATGCTAAATGCTAAATGCACGTAATGCTATGAGCAAAAATAGTTTATCTATCACACGCGATCTGCAGCTGAGCAAGGTGTCTAATTTTATTATTCAGGCAAAACTAAACGTATGAAACCGTTAGGTATGCTAAATAACTTTGTCAAAAAGTCTACCTACCTAATTTAATTTTACAATAGTAATGTCAATCCAGCCTCTCATAAGTGCTAAATAATATTATTGTGTCTGGCAGGCGCATTCTTTTCATATTTGACACGTACACTTCTTGTGCTTCAAAAACACTAAAATGTGGAAATAATCCGAAAGTTTTGTTTGACACGATAATTGCTCTTTGTTTGTAGGCTGCAACTAAGTGTAGGAGTTTGCATAGTCGATTTGATGACTGCTGATTTGTATTCTGTTTATGTTCATACTGTCCAAGCATATCAGTCAAATATACTTTTACATATACTTTCGTTGCTAGATCTATTTTTCGAATTTTTCCTGACACATCATGCAGTCTGGTGTAAACCAAATGTTACAAAGGAGTATGGGTAGGAGCAGGTATTCAAAAAATGAAGATAAGTATGCTGCAAGGAAACTAGAATAAATATACTGGTATGTTGTATCAACAATTTTATTGAAAAAAGCTCCATTGTTTTGGTGATGTGATCATAGAACCATTGCATTCTTTGTTTTTCAACAACAAATACACATTCGAGGTTCGAGAGGGGGAGGGGGAGAGGGGGGGAGTATCTACTATCCTTGCATTCGTATATTATATTTATTACCACAGCAGTAGTAATTCACCTTCACGTGCAAGACAATCGTTTCAATCCATTTTTGTTACTTGGAATTAGTTGGAATACAAAAAATAAGGCATTTGTACAATTTGCCAAGGTACATAAAGATACAGAAGCAATTTAATGGCGCATTTCTCCAGTCATATGGACTATCGCACAGTCTACTGCAGGACACGACGATAGTAGATCCTTATGTTCGCTCAGCTGCTTAATGCCACATTTTTTATATACAGTCTTCCTCTCCTGAAAAATAACTGCAAATGCAAATAAATACGACGTGTTTTCTTTTACTCTTAAGAAAACTTTACCTCAAGGGACATTTCGTACCATTTGCAATCTTATTTTCCTTCCAGTACTAAGGAAGTTTTAAAAAAGTTCCCGAACGGTTTAACTACGGAAGGAAAAGGAAACGTCCTATTCACGTTGCCTATTTTGTGCTCTTGGGCTACTTCCGTTCTTTACTCATACTCAATTCAACTACGTACACTATAAAAGCAAAGTAGCAACCTGTCTAACTCTAGCTGTAATTGTAAGAAATCCTGGAAGAGAAACATATCAATCTTATTGTCAGTGAGAGTGAAGTGGATTTTTATGAGCATGTAGAATGCAGACACTTACCTAAGCACACATACAGATGATTATGAAATGGGCCAAACTGAGTAAAAAAATATTCTTAGAATAAGGTATTACGTAGGAGTTTCAATTTTGAATGAGTTTGTTTTTGCAGTTTTACGTAGAATTTGACTGGTTTGCGAAATATATAAAGATTTGCAAAATAAAACGAGCTAAAAGTTTTTCTTGTGATGTTATCATAAGTTGACTTATGTAACTTCCACTGTTTACTCGACTTTCGCTTTCTTTCTGCTTTCCAAAATTTGTGGAATAGAGTTATAGTGCCGGATCTGTCCGAAATATGAAATGCTACTCAGGTCATCATCGTTTCCTCATGGGTAAACTTTCCAGTTTTCCAAATAATCACTAGAAAATAGACAGGTACTGGTTAAAATATATGTACCATATATCTCTGGGCTAATTACATGTAACTAATGAATTGCATTTTGTATTACTGGCATAGTGGCATACCCTTTCAGGATTAACCAGAGTCGAGAGTAAGAAAGCCTAAATAGTATAACAATTTCTAAAATAAAAAGCAATAGCTGCCACTTTGACGAGTAAATATTAGAAGCGCTTTTCAGTAGTACGAGTACCCTAGCATATAATATTATAGTGTGCATAGGGAATAATAATATGTATATGATGTTTTGAATGTTGATAATGGGCCAAAATGCTTTGCTGATAGGAGAGTTACATAATATGTACACTCACTTTCACATCCAGTTTGCCTTAATGCACTTTGCACCGTACTAAGCTCTAATTCCATTAAGGTAGACTAGCTTCAGACATTATTAAAACAATGATTCCGTTATATACAGACAGTTATGCTATTATGTACGCTGACTTTTCGGTCAATACAAGGTATTCCTGTTCTGCTCTAATAGATCGAAACAATGCAAACAACGTATAATATATCTACTACTATACTATTTATTACTGATTGTTGTACACATACGGAGAAAGGTAGGTAGGCTTTTTAGTAGTAAGAACTTCCAGTTCCAAATAGAATGACACTGTTATAAGCTTTCTGTAGCGAAAAGACAGTAAAATAGGCGTAGGCACTAGGCATAGTCAGTGAGTTTTATGATTTGGGCTAGGTTTTATGCTTAGTTCCATAATATTATGAGATTATAGTATTACTCCCTAAAGTGTACATAATATAAATTGTTTAGTCCTTGAGTGGTAGCAGATATGATTTTCGAATAATATTTTAACAACAAAGCTGTATATAATAGGCCTATTAAATTTACCTACCTACTCTTATTATATAGTATAACGTGTATGAAGAATGTTTTGGGCACTTTGTGGTAGAATTTAAATTCCTTAACTTGTACTTATATGTGATTGTTTTCTCCTTATAGCTATATACTATCCTGGAGAGAAAACTTGACATTGATTTTTAAATGAAAACATTGAGGCTAAGGAAATGAGAATCTCCAAGAAAGTGCAAAACAGGAGCGACTGTTACTGCAGTCCGTAAGCTGCAAAAAATTCACGGTGAGCACGAAGTCAAATGAATCACGTCATCAATGAACGGTGAATAATCTCTAACAAAGAGTTTCCTGTGAAAAATGATGAAGTCGAGCTACCCAGTTTGTTATACTAAGGACTGAAAGTAAAGTGTGGAAAAAAATTGTGGGTTTGTAAATCTGCAATGGGAGGATTGAAAGGCTGCGATGTAGTGAGTTCTCCTGTGCGGAGGATCCCTTGGCGATCTCCCACGGGAACAACCTGGTTAAGCAGGAATCATTGCGCAAAAAACTTGGTTGTCCCAGTGCTTTTACCATTGTTGCTCCAGTGCCACTGCTCAAGTTCTGACTTTAATGTGGTGCTCCCGGAAATTTGCTCTGTTCCCGACTCTGTTAAAGTCAACATGACATGGATACGCGAAATGGTGCACCTGGGAATACGAGACGAGCAAGCACAACTTTCTCTTAATATCCTGGGACCTGAAGGTAACTAAACCTTATTTCATTGCTTATTATTTTCACAAGGCATCGAATATTTCATTTCTATCAACCCTCGGTCCCTCTGAGCCCTCTGAGCACATCAACCCACCTTTCTAAATTATCTATAGACAGGTAAATGTATGGTGTAGTTTCTATATATCAATTTTAAGTCCCCACGTTTCTTTTACCGATGCTAGGAAAGCTTGTCGATGGCTCCTGTATGTTTTGATAATATTCTTTACTAGTTCTCAGAAATAAAGCATCGGGCATTACGAACTACATGTATTGCTCATTGTATTCATATTGTAAGCACATTAGTTTATGTCACACCACACGCACACATTTATGTCACACTATGCGCTAGCAAAATCATACTATGCTAGGAAAGTAAACGTAAAATGTACCAATAATCTTAATTTGCATTCCAAAAAATTGTGTTGCTACATTGCACAGAAATAGCATAGATATGTACCCAGTATATACTTATAAAATAAATATATTGGAGCACTTTAGATTTAGATAGGTTTACGGTTTCCTAGAACGTAAGGACCTATACATACCTGTAATTTATCTGTACGTTCATACCGTTCATACGTATCAACATCGTCGTCACTGTTAACTGGAATTATTTACATTTGAAATGGCGTATCTAAAAGGAAGTCTATAAAGTTTAAACTTAAACTTTCATCGAATAGATACATAATATATACAGACATCAGGAAAATGTTAGATTACAACATCATCTCGTATCCACATTTTTACCATGCTACATTTAGATCAAAAAATATTTTTTAAATACTGTTTCCTGGTGTATTAAACTATTATGCCTAGTTTATACATGTATAGGTATATATAGGTATATATTTTTTTAATAGTTCAGGAATCACGAAGTTATCATGGAACTCTCATGGAAGGATAAGGCCGTAATGGCATTTATAGTTCAAACAAAGTGTGAAATGAAGGTGAAAAACTTCACTCTTGGACCATTGAAATATTATTTCAATGCAAGAGTGAAGAACTTCATTTTAACGTCATAATAACTTCACATAAAACCCAAACTAAAATGTTAAAAATTTCACTTTAACATCACGGTAACTTCACAATAACTGAACTATAAACCAGGCATTAGTGCCTATATATATTTTTAGAAATAATTTTGTGAAATAATTATGGAGTGTCACTCCTCTCGCTGAAATGCGCGAAGAGTTTTTTGTTTTATTTAAATATTTCATGGTGCTGATCTATTTTTGTTAAGTTGTACCTTGTTTGTATCTAACAAGAATAGGTATCTATTTTCTCCCAATCTATGTACGTTTTTTTCATTCGAAACATATGTTGGAGAAAAGTGTTTGCAGTCATGGTTCACGACAGGTGCCATAATAATACTATGTGAAGAATCTATAATACCAGAGAATACGTAATATATAGTAATAAATAATACGGTGGGAAGAATCGCATGCTCTCATGCGAGGAATGCAAAGGGCATAGCAGAATACTAAAAATTAATCGTGGCCACAGGCCACAGGCCTAAGGTAGAAAGGGTTGGATATTCAAATAATGCGATAGGTGGTTCATCTTTCATGACCATGACACATCATTCATGACATTATTCATGGGCATAGTATAAAAGATTTAGCAGTCATATAGATAGAAAAGTGTTTTCTTTGGGTTCTATTTTTACAGTGATGGATTAAGTGATCATTGCGCGTTTCACTTCGTACGATAACTGGGGTCGGTCTGTACAGCAAAAAAACATAAAATTGCTTTACGATTTGTAGATATAAACATGATTGCCACGTACAATATTATAATTGATACAAGCAATTTATTGCGAGGAAAAATAAGTAACGATGTCTAAATTCTAGAAGGAACTTGTAAAGAGTATAGTCATCATATTTAAGTACCTATACTGTAAATTGAATGTCATTCTTCATTTATAAGCGACCTGCAGTAGCATGAGAAATGGTCCTTGCATAGCATAAACCATCCCAACAGTGCTTAATTTACGAATCAGTAAATTAATACAAAGTTTAAGCACCACTGCGAATACTTAATTATGGGGTTAGATACTGCTTTTTACTATCTGTTGGCTCAATAAGAAATGGCAATTATTACAGTGATAATAAAGTAAATGCTAGGAATGACAAATTAACTTGGTGTAGTGATGATTTTCTGTATTAATTATGAAAGATATCACGTTACACGTGGAGCCGTTGGAGGGATAATAAATTCATTAGAATTCAGTTCGTTTCACATCCAAGCAAGACTTGCACCCTCTAAACTACGCCGTTAAATCCAAATTGATCCATTGTCTTTCTCTTTTATGCAGAAGTCTGTGATGGCAGTAACGGTCTCCTTAGGTTCATATCTCTGGCCCAAGAGGATCCAAAAGGCCAAATGATTGCCTCTTTAGATCCTCATTTATGTCCCACTGCGGGGACTTTCTCATTTATGAATCAACGTCAGCTTATTTCTTGGACGTGTACCAAAGTAAGTCGGTAAACTACATGTCTACTACATTAAAGTATAATAAAAGTTTCTCAGAACTCTAAGTTAGTGGCGCACTGGATGCTTTAATTGCCCACGTCCACATCAATTAATTAGGTATTATGTAATTATAGAGCTTTCCTTAAATCTGACATGATAATAAAGCGCTTGCCTTGATTTGTGTTGATGAATATAATAATTATATTCATCATTAGTGATGATTGTAGCTTGAGACAATGCATGAATAAGTCGTTCCATTTCTTTGATTTATGAAATCATCCGTTTATGCTTATGCCTTAAGATAATTAATAAGTGGATAATCTATGGGGAGTAACAGATTTTATTATTTAACAGAGTCCTGGAATAATTTCCTTCAAGACCTCAACTTCGGATGTGATATTAGCAATAAAGCATTTAGCACTTCATTTCAAATGGCAGAGTTTGGCATTCGCAAAGCATCGACAAGGTAGACAAACATTTACCTTCCCAGTTTAGTGAGCTATTTAATTGCTGTCTCTCCATTGGGCATGCCGCTTAAACAAAGCCAAATTGTTTGAAAGTACCTGATGTGAATGAATTGTATTTGATCTCTGAGTTTGGCTTACAAGGCCGTTTACTTAGCGAACAATGAAGTCACGTTAAGTCCGTGACTGATCACCATTGGACTGGGGATAATTTTATATACTATGCATGTAATGTACTGAAATGACTAGAAGAGTCCCTGTGATTTATTTAGACAAGAGTCCATTCTGCGAGCAAATAGGGCTGGAGCTGCAGAAAGAGCTCACGACGACGGCCGACAAGGCAGAAGGCACAAGCTCTCACAATAATTACACGGTAATGCTCTTAGGTAACGTAGAGGACTTGGATGGATCCCAATATACTCCACTGTCGAGGAGATTAGATGGTAACCCGATCTCCATATGAATAAACATTTGCTTTGTACATGTAGAAATGAAACGGATCCTACACGCAACTTACAAATGCACTATCTCTACTGTCGATGAACTAACTTTCCAAATCTAATTAAAATTTAGATGTCTACACTGATATGTCATAATAATTCTGAAGAGAAAGTTTGCCTTTCCCTCGCACTCTTACTTAGATCCAAACTCAACAGTGCGACTCTTTGCCGTACAAAGGTTACATTTTTATTTTTCATTGTGAAAACGATGGGTGTGTTGTTGCGGAATAATTTCCTAGCGCAATACTTACATTGCAGAGTTTTTCTTTGACTTTTGATGATCAAACTTTGCAAACTCAAGCAGTCAACTATGTAGCAAAAATAAGTGGTAGAGTAAGTGCTGCGATGCGAGGTGTACACATTTGCCGAAAGTTGTAGAGAGATCGTTTCATTACTAACGCATAATATGTAAGCGATTTAGTTTTAACGTTTTGTGAGAAAGAGCTAATAAAACTTTTGCTGCTGACAGGGCTTTTTCTATGCATTTCCTACGATTATGGCTTCAAATACAATTTAGCCCAAAAGACTGACTCTCGAATTATGCGGACACAATGGCTTGGATACGGGAGTACTGCGATGGTGCTTCTACCTGAATGGCCACTTCCCCTAGAGATTTATAGTCCGGATAATCCCACTTTGGCCCTTGTCTCTGATCCTCGTCCACTAGGTCCGCCCTTTGCATTTGAATCAGGACTGTGGGACACAGATGAGAGTGCGTCCAGTACAAATACAACCTACAAAGTTGTGGTACGTTTTTCACCTTTCTTCTTATAAAGACAAGTCACATCAATTCTAGATTGAGATACGAATATGGGCCAGCCTAGTCTACACTGGCAATGTTTACCTGGATTAGGTTAGCTCAACCTGTTTTCCACAGAGACAGTTAAATATCTGTAATATATCTTTCTATCAGCCACTGGAAAGGCTGAATGAGATTTCCTTATTTTTATTCGTTATTTCCATTTAGCACTTGTTGGCTCAGTTTTGAATACGTCATTTTACCAACAATAATTGTACATCTAACTTTTCCGTCAGTTCTGTCTGCTTAACAGTCCGCCAATTTAATTTGCAGAGTATTACTAATAATCATTGAAGTACCGATTCCTCCCGACTCCTGACCACAGTAATCCTCCCTTGATCCATAGTTTGGTTTATCTGTGTTATAAAATAAATATTTAACAGGTAACTTTTCTGTCAGGTTGATGTATTTATTTGTAGAATCTCAAAAGTAGTAAAGGTCACAGTGAAAACAGAAAGCTGGCAGGATATGCTTCTAACATTATATCCATAATCCCTGTGGATGGCGGATGGAACCAGATAGTTAAGAGTTTAAAAATTCACCCTGGGCATTATTAATGGTATTTACTTATGCATGTAATGTAAGTACAAACAGGAGGACAGGCTTAACAGACAGTTTTTGCAGTTGCTTTGTGTGTCTTCACAAGATGTAAATTTTCTTGTGAGGGAAATCTTTTGAGGATTAGTTTAGGCTACAGAACCATGTATATCTTGAATCGGACGGAATAGTAATGACAAGTAGGACGATATCGATAGTGTAGCAGGAATACCCATAATATTCTGATAGGTACCTTTTTTACGCATTTGAAAAGTCCGATCTGAGGAGATGGGTTAAATTGAAACGGATTCATTGAAATGAATGGAATGCTTTTGCAGGAGCCCCTTTTGGCTCAAATGATATTGAAAAGCGTGAAAATCGGCTTGGATTTGGAAAGAAGCCAAAATCTGAACTCAAAAGAATCTCAAAGTAGCACTACGACTACCGCGTTTACAAATTCTACGGTAGCCCCTTCTACCGAGGATCCTAATAGCAGCAGTAATATTCCCAATCGGAGGAATCAACATAATCCCAACCATTCTTCCCAGTATGCTGACTCGAAATTGTTGGAATACGTCTACACTCCATCTTTTCACTTTTCCGTTGTTCAGTATGAAAAGGGAAGGTAAGTCGAACAAATAGATAACTTATTCTTCATCTCATGGAATTTTCTAGTGAAGAATGCATGTAGATTATTTAGTCCTATGATGATCACTATCTGCCGTACAAAGAATGATAAGAGAACTATGTAAGTATTTGTCATAAGTAGACATTCTTACAGCAAGAAATCCCATCTAGCAGGAGCAAGTATGTACCTATACAAAGTTTACCTGGTATCCAGTGTAGCAATCCTTTTCAGCGATTACATTTTCAACGATAACATTTCAACGAAATCATATTTCCACGAATGACATTCACAACGAAAAACAGTTTACCTGGTATTAGCAAATGAAAATTAAAACTAAACATAATAATATGCAATGTTACGTAGTAAATACTTGAATAAAGCAATGTGATTATGTGATATGACAATAGAGTTATTGAGAGAAAACTTTTATAATTAACAGAAATAGCGATAACATTTTGTGCGGATATTTTTCTCCCCATTAATAAGCACTAGTACCTGTTTACCCAGAGGAATATAGCATTTAGAAATGCATATTATTCTATCTACACACTCTAAAGCAGCCACTTCTAAAATTAGTGATATAATTTGATTGCATCGGGTACCTATAGCAAATTTTTCCAGCAGTCTTCTTTTGAAAAGGTGTTTGTAGTAATTAACCTATTGATATGATCTTTGTAGTAACGTTATTTCGTGGTAACTTCAATGAAAAGTTGTTGCTGTATTGCATTACTTACCTTAATATGTTTTCACTGAAGGGACTTAGAGCTAGAACTATACTTTCCAGAATAATAGACGTTGCCGTTATTTGAATTATGTAAAATAGACGATCTACGGAACGTAACTTAACGTAAGCTGCTTGTTACAGATTACAGACTGGGAAACTGTGCAGAGTTTATAGCAAACATAATGCAGGGATATCTCTTCGATCTCAATGATGGTGTAATATAAATACGTATATCTTTGTACACAATACTACCTACATATTACATCCTTTTGATTTCTTAATTCAATATAGTTCAACGTATATCAGGATTGCTTGAATAGTAATACTGATTATAATATTTTCTGTTTGATGATTGAAATGTTGCAGGGGATAATGGAAATAATAATGTCATGTAGGAAGAGAAAGTCGACGGGAAATGCGCAACGGATGATATTACAGAAATAAGTAGATTGAGTCTCAGAAAAACCCATTTTCCTTTAGACAAGCCAGGATAAGGAGTGAAATTAATTTGCGATGCAAAATTTGTATATGCGAGCAGTGAATTCTGTGCAAACAGCCGAACACGAGAGACTAGCAGGGAGTCGAGCTGATCGTGATCACAGTTGACTGATTGTGCTTACTTTAGTGTAATAAGGGATAGAAGAGAGTGAAATAAAGTAAAGCTGCTGAACTGTAGAATGAGAGCTACTAATTACCCGCTGCAAAGTCACTTGCTCCGTCAGTCTAGCCAAGTTAGAATAAATGAGTGTTTGAAAAGCAGTTAGGTAAAAGTTGGATTGGATCGTAAGGTTTTCAGGAAGAAAGCACACAGCTTAATGACATTAACAAAGAAAGGAGTTAAACAGAGCACAGTTAGCTTATTGCCTGGTGTATGAATGTATCACTGGATAATTTAGTAAAGGCTCTTCTATATCTAATAAATGCAGATGGCACCCACTCGTAAATCTAGCCAATGAAGGTGAGGACCAAAATGAAGAACGTGGAGGAAGCAACGCAAAAGCTGGAAAACGGGAGCGGGTTGCTTCGCCACCCGATTCGGATAATTCCAACGGTAACCAACCCTTCTCGTTTTTGTATACCTATGCGTTTTACCTTTCTTTATAACGAAAGTAGACGGATAGCTTTAATGTAACTTTTACACCATTTTACCTTCGAATAATCATTAGGCAACTATTTTTCATTGCTTTCTCTGTAATATTTTATAACGACCTTCTTCTTTGCAATGGCATTGAATAATATATGGATATACAGAGCCGTGTATACTCTGTGGAATCATTCACGACTTCCTCTTAACTCCATTCTTATCATCATTCATGACGTTTCTTATGCAAAATGTATTCCATTAAGGTAGAATAGCTTTCATCTCTCGTATTATGGCAACGTTTTCTGTGTCGTCTTTACAGTTTTATAGCTTTTCAAAATATTCATATCTAAGCAATGCTATAAGTTACAAAGGTAAAACTTGAACCGAAAAGAAAACTCTTTTGCATTTCATTTTCACCGTTTTCATTTTCTCTGCTTCATTTAACAGCAAAAGTAAACGGAGACATTTAGGTATTCCTAATCGTCATACTGTCCCACTATCTGCTCTTATTCGTCTAACTACTTACTCAGGGCTAACTGTTATTATAGTGTTATAAATGATAAAACGAAAAGTTGCTCTGTTCTGAAAAGGAGAGAGTTATGAGAACTTCCCGTTAAAGATCTTATTTTTATGCTTTACCGAATGGATTGCTCAGTATCATTTGATAAGTATCATTTATTCGGTTATATCTCCATTTCGGCGATAATATGTAGTATGTAGGGTAGAGTCAAGTCAGCACATTTTAGTTTTAAATATCATAGTTTAATTTTAATTTCATTTCGTTCTGAAAATAATTCTCTCATAATAAAGCGATAATGGTTTGATGTCTATTTTGAGGAACTGCAATTGTAATTCTTTAAAAATAACTACCTACTGTATTTTCCCATCAAAAGCTGATAAAAATGGATTATTTCTAATAATAATAATTGATTGATATAAATAACTCTTCTAACAAATGTGTCTTTGTAGATACTGCCTCAAACTTCGTTTTAAGCTGGATGCAGATCTCCGGTGCAATGGTTGTCACTGCTGCTTTGATTGCTACCGTAATATTCATCAGTTTTTACACAAGGTGAGATAACTGGTTGCTATATTATAGTTAATAATATAAGTGGCTAAGTGCTAATATTATTATGGTGTACTGGATGTTTACATATATCTTTCATATAATTTACAATAATAATATGTGCTTGTAAATATACGTAGCAATGATATTAAATGATAATGTAATTTTCATTTGGGGAAATCAATTCCACTCCAAATGATTGCCTATGATATAATTTGCAATCATTACGTCTTGTCTGATGCAATTTTCTGTATAGGGAGCGATTGCAAAACCAATTGTACAATTGCAGTAATCGTAGACAATTTTCTCGGCGCGGTCGACTGCAGGGACCTTATAAAATCATCTTGACTTCACATGATATCAGCTTCGGCCCTCAGATGAGCATTGAGAACAATAAAAAGGTAACCATCTAAAAATAATGATCAAAAATAATAGGTAAATTCAAAATGAGATAAAATAGGAAATATTATGTGCATTAAGATCAATCCATAAGCATAACAAAACATGCTAGTTAGTAGTGCCTTCTACTGACACAGTTAAAATGAAACGAATACAATTTACCAGCTATTTACCTACCTAAGTTGATTTATTCGAAATTGAACTTCTATTCTTATCAAATATATTGAATCATAATAATACTATATTGAAATTCTATTTGCAAGAGGAAGATAATGAGCTGATTAGACTTTTCTCATTTCAATTATTTTGTCTATTACTCGACAGTTTATTTTTATTACTGCATGATAGCATTGTAAGCTGAACATGGTGAATTCATGAGAAATAATTAAGCATGCCAATCTAACATACCTAAGTAAACAAGCATAGATTTCACATTTAGGTAGTTAAGTAGATCTATGCATCACCTCAGGTGAGTCAGGAAACAATGAAATTTTACATCCTAAGTCGTTTTCCTTGAGCGTAGTGAGAAAACTTACGAAATAATAGTAACATTGCTATGGCCGGGGAAAGAAGAGCCGTTTTATTTTATTATCTTAAAATTGAAATTGAAAGGTCTGAGTTAGTTGAAGAGTGTTGCTTAGACGGAATCGCGCTAACTCCCCGTTCAATCACTAAAAACATTATAGCTCCAAGTTCTAATTCTCATAATTCACGGGTACCCGTTGACATTCCCTGTGCAGATATCCCGGTCGTCATTTCCTGATTGCAATAATGGACGGAGCCCCGAAGAGAAACCGGATTTACTGAAAGGTTCTTTCGGAGCCGCTCTCAAGAAGCACATCAGTGTCGCAAATATGAAGAACGATTCAATTATATTGTCAGATACTCAAGCACGCTATAAGGTACGTCATAGTCATATCAACACTCTGCTCACGGTAAGTCGACATGGCAACTCCCCCCTGCCCCCAGACGGTAATGAGATACTGTCTGGGGGAGGGGGAGTTGCCATGTACGACTTACCGTGACTCTGCTTATAACTTCGTCTACTAATAAAAATAGAAATATTTATCCGTCATCCGTAATTTGCTCATTCGTGTCGTTTTGTAAACTTGGCGAGTTTGACTTGGGAATGTCTTGTTCGAATCCTTCTTCAATAGCAGCAATTACGAAGTCTTACCATTTAAATAATGAATACCATTTTACTACAAGCTATGCTCTCGATATAGAACGTCGAAGTCCGAAATACGATGTTCGCAGTTTCAATACGATTTAATATTACGTTTTTGTGTACTTTTAGGGAGACTTGGTTCATTTGAGGAAACTTAGTGACGCTCCTGACTTTGAGATTAAAGCCAAGGCCATAAATGTACTGGAGACGGTAAGGATTATTTCTCCTTAATGATGAAAACGCATCACATATACTCATATACAAATACTTGCATACCTACATATAACACAAAACACATACTCGTATTTGTATATATTTGCATGCTGTGTTCAGCAAAGTACCCAGTCAGATTTAGTAATCTGAAACTCTGTAATAGTGCAGAGTCAAAAGCCTTCATTCCCATATTTACTCTCGGACAATTAATCATTGCATCCGTCTTAAGTACTCAGATAAAAGTACTGTCCTTAAAATACTACCTAATAAATAGGAGAGGGTATATGATTTCTGCAATGTTAGCTGCTATGCGATGATGAACTGCTCCAGTTGATGAATGTAGACATTATTTAGTAATAAAATTTTCTATTTCACAGTTGTTTTCTCTTCGTCACGAGAACTTGGTCGCAATGCTCGGCTGCTTGATGGACGGAAATCCATCTTTAGTGTGGGAATATTGCAGCAGAGGATCTCTACATGACATAATCAAACAAAGTGACATTAAGCTTGACTGGGCTTTCAAACTTTCTCTACTTACGGATCTTGTGCGGGTAAGATATACACAACCCGCTAAACAATACCACTACTATACAAAATTCGAGTACCTGCTGCGTATACTAATAGTATGCCGACGTAGGTAATAGAAAATGGAAATGAAGGAGAAAACAACATCGTGCTCGTATATAAAATTACACCGAATTCACGAAGCTGTATTAAAGTACATTCAGGAAATAGAAAGCAGAAGTAGAACAGATGGACGAAGTTAAACAAAAAACTGTTAATCCCAAAACGGTCGTTGAAATACTAGACTTACGTAAAACTATATAAACAGTGAAAATACCTTTTGGTATTAGATTGTTAGCAATAGACACGTATCTAGAAACAATATTTGATAATGTCTGTATAACACAGGTTTAAGTGTAGTATAATGCTACGTCAAGAATTGGGACTCGTAACATTACGTACAGATGAGTTTCCTATCTTTAGTACTCTGAATAGTTCCTAGTGCATTGTGTATGGTGATAAGAGTAGTGTTATTTTAACCGACTTAGCCGTTTAACTGACTGTAGCAGCCGTGTGTTGTTCAGTTGTTCCGTAAAATATAATATAATGGATCTGACAATGTCTTAAACCCGTGACCTATACTACCCTAAAGTGCTTTCATATAAACCTTGGAGAATCAGAATCGTATCGGAAAAACGTGACTTTATCAAAATGCTTTTAGTTTACTTAAGTCGAACTGATTGTTAGATTATGTTGAAAAGAAATCTCAATCTTTTCTTAGCCCTAAAGTTTCTGTAAGAAAACAACAACCAGTGGATGTGTGTGAGCAACTATAATATGGCTAAAGTCACTAAAGTGCCTTTTGTAAGCACGAAGTGTAAATATCTTGAAAGTAGGCCTGCTGAGTTATCAAACTCGCGACTCGCGAATATATATTTTTATAGTTATAAAACTATATTAAAACAATATAACTTGTAGTAACCATACCATAAATAGTAATAAATAAGGATGACATCTCCATCCCACTCCCTCCATGACTATAATTTAGTCAAGAACCTTCTTTTTATTCTAGATTTTTAATTTCGTTAGGCATATATAATTTTATTATTATTCTCATATGTATGTATATAGGTAGTGTATAAGCATGCACTAAATAAAGGATGTTGGGTTGGGATTGGGACTTGACATAGCATTGGTAATAAAATAAATATCGATTTAAGTTTCTAATAAAGTACGTACCACATATAATATTATAATGATGACCCTATTGAGACCATAATATGTATACATATGCAATTGCTATAATCACTGTAAGGCAGACGCGTTTTATACTAGCCAAAATAAAACTTATCTTCAGAGAGCAGAATCTTTCTCAATTGAAAGCTTAAACTATTTAGGAACATTTAGGTAGCTGTGGATAGCGTTAGTATTATAAGTAGTATTTGTTTAGTTGTTATAACGTAACGAGTCAGTAGCCTGCTTAAAGAATGGAAGAATCGAAAGGATTATTGACGTCTGGTCTGGTGTGAGCGAGGGGAAGATTAGAAAGTAACTCATATCGTCACTTCTCCAACTTTCTATCTAAACCTTTTCACACAAAATTGAAGGGATTCCCATTTCTGAATGTAATACAAAGTCTCTAAGACATACTAGTTGCAAAAGAAATTGCAAGAGAAAGTTAGACAAGTCAATAGGTAAAGGCATATTTAAATAAGTAAACTATTTGTAATAATATGTCTGTAACCAAGTATCATTCAATATTATGTACCGGAAGGGACCGTTTGTAGTATTCTTGTATTATTTATCATAAAGTGCCATACAGTGTCACTTAATTATTGGTAGTAAGGAAAGGGAGGAAAGTAAGGAAAGCTATCAAGGAAAGTGACACCATATTGAACGGTATAACGCAATGTCACTCTCTCAGTGGTTCCCAAATAAATTCAAGAAAAGCTGGAATGTAAAAGTGCGTTGTTGGTCGTTTTGCTTCATTTTTACACTGAAACTGCCATTAGATCCAAAAGCATACAAAAAATTTGAATTCGAACGAATTTTTTCAATCCGTTACGTTTACGAATTATCGCCAAGACAGACGCACAGATGAGACAGAAGGATCGATAATTGTGTAATACCTTTTGATACTTAATGAAGTCTACAAACGAATGAACCAATATGTATTAGAGCCGACCATTGAACTTCATGAAAAATGAGAACTTCTCAGAATTCCTAAGCTAAAAGGATCCACATTTTAGTCAACCGCATAATAGTATTTGACAATTAATTTTGCATATACCTACTAATTTTTTATGGCTAACCCCTTCTTCATTTACGTTCTCCTCGTAAGTCGTAACTGGCAATTAGTTTAAGTTGTACACATTAGTTGACTACCATAACATTACGTACTTGCCCTCCCCGTGCGTCATGCTCCCTCTGCTCCTCCTACACGTTTGACAAACAACTACATTTTATGCAGATTGGTTGGTGAGTGACGTCACAGAAATCAAAAGAATACTAATTCAATATGAAATTATGATTTTTGTACCTTTAAGTAGTCCAGAAAATTAAATGTTCCATGAAATCCGAGACAAAATGGGCCTGGACCCCTAAAACCCGAAAGATGGGATTACTTGGAGTAAATGTTACCAAAAATGTTCCCTCATAGTATACATGTATTTATAGGTATATGGGAGGATTCTACTATGTCACAAATATCAATCGTGCATCATGCAAAACCCAGTAATCTTAGATGAGATACTTGTATAAAGGTTAAAAATGAAAGTCAGGCCCAGGGCCCATAATAGGTCTTTCTGAACTATGTCTGGTATAAGCGGATAACTGTAAGAACTACTTTATTTGCATACATTATTCAAGCAAATTCTTATTTGCCAATAGAATGGTACATTCATCTTCAGCACCGGTTATCATTATCACGTTATCAGGCATGGCATAGGGCTTAGTGTAGTGTAGTGTTTTAGTTGCAAACCATCTTAAAATGGAAACAAAATTTGTACTTATGACTTCAAACTTAAAAGTAAACAGTTTGATAAGATAGAATGTGTACTCTTTGACTCTTTGGTTAGTGGGCCAGCGAAGTTCCCTGCCTAATTATGTATATCGACTAGACGGGTTGTGCGACACTGTGAATCGCTATTTTAATATTTGTTCAACATTTTAGGGAATGAGATATCTACACTCGAGTCTGGTTCGCGTTCATGGATTTCTAACTTCTTGTAATTGTGTTATTGATGCTCGCTGGGTTCTTAAAATAACCGACTATGGCATACCGTCGGTGTACTACACACAAGGACTGACTCCGAAAGTGAGAAGTGCTAAAGGTATGTGTATCTAACCAGTTTTATTTGCAATGTCATCTTCTGTTCTGTTAGCGAAATGTATTGCCTGAAATGTAACTTATTAGAGCACTTGTGGACGGCTCCAGAGCTTTTGCGAGACAGCAGTTTGATGAAACATGGAACTCAGACAGGAGACGTCTACAGTTTTGCAATTATAATGCAGGAAGTTCTGGTGCGTGGGGAACCTTATTGCATGCTGACACTTTCTCCTGAAGGTATGAACCACCCACCCAGCCCAGTCCACAAACATAAAATAAAATACAACTTATGATTAAGTGATATTTTGTAAAGAAATTCTGGAGAAAGTAAAACGGCCGCCACCCCTAATTAGGCCTTCGGTCAGCAAAGGGGCTGCTCCACCAGAAGCTATCAATATAATGAGACAATGTTGGGCGGAATTACCTGATATGAGACCTGATTTTATTGTCATTCATGATCTGTTTAAAACCCTTAATCATGGCAGGTTTGTGCAACTTATTGCTATTTCAATATGAAATAAGGTTAAATCAGAGTTTGCAACGGTATGTGAATGATATGAGGATTATTAAATGCGACAGGAAAGCTAATATCGTAGACACGATGTTTCAAATGCTGGAGAAGTACAGCAACAATTTGGAGGAACTCATAAGAGAACGTACTGAGCAACTTGATCTCGAAAAGAAGAAAACAGAACAGCTATTGAACAGAATGCTTCCCAGGTAAGGAATTGGATTGATATGATACTATATAGTAATATTATATGAGATTTATTTAGAAGTACCTATAGGTAGAGTGTAGAGTAGAGGTTCATTGATTCTTTGCTCTTAACTTTATCATCCGTGTCAGAAGACATTTGCTACATTGCTATATAGTACCTACTTACATAATAATATATAGGAGAATGATGTCCATCCTGTTCACGTTTATTGGTACATGCACTGTTAAGAGTCTGTGACAAAAGGAAATGCTTGAACAACTATTGTTTTTATTTATTTCAGCACTGTAGCTGAAAAGTTGAAACTGGGTCTTCCTGGTTAGTTTTGAATTTTAAACAAAAATAACATGACAATTTTCGAAAATTCAGAAAAAGTAAAAATACCTATATACAGGTGTTCAGTGACTGTAAATGTTAAAAATTTAATTTACAGTGGACCCAGAGGAGTTTTCTGAAGTAACAATTTACTTTTCCGACATCGTCGGATTTACCACTATCTCGGCTTACTCGACTCCATTTGAGGTTGTGGATTTATTGAATGATCTCTATACTTGTTTCGATGCAACTATAAACGATTATAATGTGTACAAAGTAAGTTGACTTGTATATACTAAAACCTAACCTACCTACGTATTGGTATTAGTGCCACACAAACACTACAACTAGGTATGATACAAATACAACTATGACTATACCTACAAAAGTAGAAAGTACAAAGTACAATGCCAATGCCACCATGCATTTTAGCAGGTATTTTGGGGCAATGTAAAACAACCACATTTTACAAAATATTTGAAACCCTTTTCTGATACCCATGTTTAGTCTTAATTTTACCTCTTTTTTCAATGCTGGAAACATCACCAGCACCAGTTGTGTCATTAGTTTCTATTTTTAAATTTTTTAATTCTGATCCCCTGACACTTACTATATTTCAGCGTTCAGCATTCCCAAAATAATAAATGTTAGTGTAAAAATATTTCTCTCTTAGACGGGTGGGTGAGTGGGTGGGTCAGTGGGTGATTGCACGTATTCCATACACAATACACTCACCTGTCCTTATAATATGGGTTATGTCAAATTATCATTTATCCTATCTGTTTGTACGTGTGTGTGACGTTACAAAAGGAATTCTGAGGGCCTACCTAAGGCCTAAGCCCTCTCGGTCTCCTCATGAAGGCCTGGCCTGTGAGTCTGTGGGTGACTTGACTGTACTAAAATGAATGCATTTCTAATGTGTAGGTTGAGACAATCGGGGATGCATATATGGTAGTTGGTGGAGCTCCACTTTGGTCTCCAGATCATGCAGATCAAATTGCAACGATGGCCTTAGACCTTTTGCATCAAAGTGGAAAATTTCGTATTCGACATTTACCGTACACACCTTTGCGCTTAAGGATTGGTCTTCATACAGGTGATAATAATTAACTCTTTAGAAAACCCACATTAGGTACGAAAGAAACCTAAATTAATGCACTTGTCTTGGTTAATACTGTCGAAAATATTGACATAATCAATTTAAAATGCAAAGGGTCGTGCTGTGCTGGTGTGGTTGGTTTAACGATGCCAAGATACTGTTTATTCGGAGACACTGTCAACACTGCTTCGCGGATGGAATCCACTGGTGAGGCAATATGAGACTTCCATTGCCGTCATTGCATTGTTATGTTCATGCTGAACTATGCATGCAATTGCATGCGTAGCGTAACTAGTATAAAATTATGTGCATCAAGATAATAGAAAGCGAAGAATAATTGATTTATAATCGTTTTAGGTGCACCATGGAGGATTCACATATCAACCGAAACCAAATCTAAACTAGAGGAAGCTGGGGGGTATATCATTGAATACAGGTAATGGACATGGATACCCTTTTAAGCCACAAATCCGAATAAATGAAAAGTGTAGATTTATGACGATTATTATTTATGTTATTCGGTGCTTGTAACTTGTAAGCATACTTCTTTTTGTCACTGATTCTGATTTTGAATGCTTTATTTATTTACACCTTTAGGGGAGTGACTGATATTAAAGGAAAAGGAAAGAGACCAACTTATTGGCTTAAAGGGAAAGATGGATTTAACAAAGATCTGCCTACACCTCCAGCTCCAACGTAAGACGGGCTGACGTCCAAAGGAGGATCATAAATGTAGTGGTAATTAATTATGTAACTAGTCTGAAATCATGTGTGGATGTAATGTAGGGAGTCGCATGGGCTGGATGAAAAATGGATACACTTCGGCAGAACAGGTGTACTTCCCGGTGCTGAATCCAAGACACTCACTGTCAATGCCAGTGTCAAAAAGACGGCCTTCAGAGACAATCATTCAGGCTCCAGGGAAGGAGCCCACAGTTTTGATTCTAGCTTGAAGCCCGGTTCTGGATATGCCCTTGTGCAAGGAGAACTAGTACGCTGCTTATCTCCGGCGGAACAGGTTGGCTGCAATCCTGTTCGCTTTACTTCGTTAAGACTAACGTACCTATATAATTGACTGAGGTGTTTAATTGCTTATGGGTTGATTTCAAAGGTTGCTCACCAACTTCTTAATGGTCGCCCTACAAATCGCGGTCTGCGGAGACAATTCAGTTTAGACCAAGGTTCAAATTACAACGCAGGAGCGGCTTCTAAAAACTCGTCATTTAGAAAAGCTCCTTCGCTAGACGATTCGACTGTCACTGAACCATTAGCAATCACTAGAAATAATCCCACAACTCTAGATACGACGAAATCTTCCTTGATGGGCCAATCCAACAAATCTGACAATAATGATATCCAATCGGTTAATAGCAGTTCTCCAAATTCTAATAATTCTAGCAAAAGCAGGTTGAGCTTAAGTCCACGATTTAAAGCCAAATCGTCATCGTTATCTGTAGTAGAAGAAAGTCCATCTTTAGAAACTATATTTGACAGCAAATGAGTTTGATTAAAGTACCTACTTGGTATGTATAATAATTTTAAGGATATTGTGTACCTGCTGATGCTGAGTTTTAAACAAGTACTAGATTACCTTTGTATTGTACATAATATTTTTCTTTTCTTTGTATATTACATATATTATAACAAATATATTTAACATTTCATTGCTAAACGGACTATTTTTGACCCGTTAACAAATTCTTTATACATTTAATGTTTTAATAATTCTCGTCTGGGAACTATACTTATTTGTGTACAAGTTCTACATATAATACTTATAATACTATAACATTTATTTGAGGATGCCTATTGAGAAAAGCCATATTATTTTCATTTCCACATTCAAATAATCTAGTCAAGTATATTATGATGATCAGCATTCTTATACATTATGTGTTATTACATATATATGCATATTTCAACCAGTTATATTATAGCTACTATCAATAAAATGTGTACTAATATACACCAAACATGATGTACATCAGTGCATCAGCTGTTAAATATACTTAATATATCATTTAACCATACATGTATGACATGTATGGCTTTACAATAATATGCGGCTGCTGGAGTCCATTCTCCGAATGCGTCATGTAAAATGTAAGATGTAACAGTAACACAGTAACACGTCTCACTTTTAAAAGGAGGATCGCAAATAAAATCGTAAAATCATTATTAGTTAGTTAGAATAACCTTAATGAATGTTTGACAAACCAATTCCCAATTACATATTGCACATGTACAGTAGTAGAGGTTATTTCTTAACCGTTGGGAGAATGGCGAAGTCAGCAATAGCTGTGCATAATGAAATGAGATAGACGGACTTTTCTCTCTATCCGTCGCGTCGTATGCACTCTGCACTGATAGCTGGACCAGGGCAGCTATAAGACTAATAAGACCCCAAAATCAAGTCCTCATCATAACCACAAATACCGATCATTATGAACATAGTTCAGCAGCATTAATTAATATTCTATTTCCTTCATCGGTCTAAATACCGGCAGCGTTCTTCATCATTTTATTGGTAACATAATTCATATCATAATATAGGTATTTAAATAGTTATGAACACCAGTCACGGATTTTTGGCCTTCTTCAAAACTGATCGTAATAAGCATTAACTTAACTATTATTTATTACAGTATCTACATATATAGCTATATGCCATAATATGCTATAGTGCGTGTGCCGCACCGCATCGTCTGCTTTGAATGCAATTAGTAAAAATCAAATTACTTCGCAATCGCAATAATTGTGCTTCTTTTATTCACTTTACTTCATTTAATGCTTATTAGTGCCACTGAATGAAATTCACACAATTTTGTTATTTTTAGCGTCTAATACTCATCTATAAAACAGAAACAAGTACCTGTTGCTTATCTTATCATTATATAAATGTATTTTGTATCTGTCTAACGCTAAGTAAATTAGCATGTTTTCATCTCTTAAGTACAACAGATAATAATAATATAAAGGATCAAGTTTAGTCATATTAATCTCATAAATTATTGTTCTACAATATTACATAACATAAGGCACTCATGTTCAGTAGGTGGGTTGAATAAGGACACTCTCTGGATTTTCTTGCTTAAATGATAGTTCTTTATACATAGTAGTAGTAGTATTATCGAAGTTAATAATTTATTGTCGTACATTCCAACTTTTCCTTGATAATTCCTAAACGCATTCGCATATGTATAATTATCGTACTACAACAGTATGCAATGCAAAGGCACATAAAAATTACACACACATTGTTATTAAATGTTAGTAAGGCACAAGGAACGGTTACTTCTAGTCAAATGCTCGTTCATACTTATCACTAAAAGACTACCTATAATAATATTATTATCAACACTATCATGATATTATGTAATTATTTATAAAGATAATCTCGTTGTTATAACTTAAAATTGAATATATTACAATAATTGCATTACAAAAGGTTTGACAACATTATTGATTAGCTAATAACATTTATTATTAAGTTAAACTCTTTTCTCTATGAAGTTTATATTTTATAATTACGGTTAACTTAACGAGGGGTTAGGGGTTTTAAGTGGATAACAGGCTTAATGTAGAGTAGCATGGCTTGTAATATTTACTTCTGAAATATAATCTTATTTTGTGAGGGCACGGCTATAATATTATAGCCTCCATTGTCCATTCTAAAAATTCAATTTGAAAGGTGGGATTATGTACGGAGTAGGACTAGGGGGAATGCATTGAAAAAGAGCATTTCTATTTCTCTTACATATTTTCCCATTTTTAATCAAGACGAGAGATAGCCGTGCCCTGTTAAAGGCCTTCTTTTCAGCTACTTATGTACGTTTTTTCTAAGAATCGAAAAAAAGTCATTAGTTTACATTTAACTAACATGTAGGTTGTTTTTATGTAGGAGAATAACATTTTGCTATATTTTTAGTCGCTAGGTGTGTTCAATATTGAAGGAAAGTAGGAACCTCTGCCCCTGCACCCTCGTTAAAGACTTTCCGTCGCTTCACTATAGGAGTTTGTTTTTGAACAATTCGGTGATTTTAAACCAGAGAATTGACAATACTAAGAATGCTACCGTTCTTATTTGTGCTATTAATAATCAATTTTTCGGCTCGGTTCGTTTCGATTTTGTGCTAAAAACTATATACCTACCTAAGTAAGTATTCGTCGTTTCTGAGGATAAATTCGTATTCGTGTGTGGATAAATCATCACTAAATCTTCAATCCATTGATTAGGTAGTAACTATTATCACTTACTGCAAAAACTTGATGCGTGACTGTCCCAATCAAAACCGAAGTTTGAAGTAGATAGGCTTGTTAGGCATAACAATTATATTAGAATCGTAATTAAAAGAACTGATCATTTTTAGATACTTTCAACTTCTCACATTATCTTAGTTAGTTAATACTTAATACATTATCATAATAATATGTTATCCTACTCTCCTTACAGCTCACTTTTCTTTACTCTAATCGTTTAGCTAAAAGGCATGGATCAGGTAAATATACGTCACACAAACTACAAAGGCGGAAACCAGACATGAGACTTCTCTTTAATTAGAGACCTTTTCAGACACAAACAACTATTATGTATACTGAAATGAATTCACCTTTAATACTAATACACTAATACCTGCACATACACAAATCAATTTTAATTTTAAGCGTTAGTTTAACGTTAAACTTTTCAGTTTCTTACTTAAACTATGTAATGGGGAAACGGCAAAATACAGACAGAGCAGGAACTGGTAAAACTAGTAATTGTAATTCATACGACAAGGCCGCAGCAATTATTGTGACAAAGATGCAAAATATTGAATGTAAATGTTAATCGTAAAAAGGTGGTTTTCTGTGTTACATTATAATTACACCCAACCAATCTAAAGCTGTCAGCTGCATAAGGAAAATTGCGAATTTTGTCAAAAATCTTCATTATTTCAAAAGAAATGCAAAATTGCAGTTTTAGCTACTGTAAAAGGAAGGCGTTCAGCTTTCACTGCTCAGTTGGTGGTAGTGAAGTCCTTCAAAAGTGTCCAGGGGAGCTATTTTTTCTTCCAATAGTGCTGGAGCTGTCTGCAACCCTCGGACTGCCGAATGTGTACCTAAGACCAAAAGGAGTTTTTACAACCCTGCCCCACTTTTTAGATTCATCATTGCCTGAAGTAGTAGTAATAGTATTGTTCTTCGTCTCAAAGGTTACTTGCTTTGGACTAAGGACAGCCAAGTTTCTTCCGGTTGCCATATTCTCCAAAACTTCGTCACTTCTCCTCTGAACCCATGGGCTGTCGCTTCCGTTTCCAGACTGCTCTTGTACAGCTTCCAGATTTGAATGAGACATCGTCCATTTAGATATTCTGTTTCTTTGTGAAGATCTCCCTTGCATGTCCAAGAATGCCGTGTCAATGTCCTGATCATTGTTCACGTTCTCACTTTGTTGAGTTGACTGCTGGGGTGCTCTACTGAATGGAAATCTTACTGCCTTCGGCTGTACGATTTGGGATCTGTTAGTTGCACACTCCAGCTCCGCCTTTTCTCTTTCCTTTTCCTTTTGTCTGCTCGGGCTGGGAGACCTCCTAGTCAACAAACCCCCAAAAAACGCCGCTTTGGAACTAACACTCGACTTTAAAAGTTTCTTTTCTTTCTCTTCTTTCTCTTTAATAGCCTTTTCTTCAACTTTTGCCTGAGACCGAATATCTCTTCTATCGAGACTTTTACACCGAGAGGCGTCATTCGTTACTTGGGTGTACTTCCCCGCTCCTGGTTCATTAACTGGTTTGTTCCGCTGCTCTCTTTCCAGGGAGCGACATTTTCCCGACTCAGGGATTCCAGGGCTTTTAGGTGGCAGACCCTTTGGTAGGGATGACACCGGGGAAAACACATTGGTTCCTCCTCCAATATTTTTATTATTCTGCGTATCGGTAAGAATTGAATCTACGCTGTTTGATAGTGACATTGTTGTCGTACCTGCAGGGGGTGCCACAGACGAAGACGAAGCCGATGGGGAAATAAACGGTGGACCAGAACTAGTTCTAATAGTCTGTGTACTTGGAATAGCACTTTGGTTTGAGAAACTTGGAGGCTTAGGTAGAGGAGGTAGAACAGATTGCTTTTTACTCTGTGAGTTCAAGTTACTTGCATTTACAGAACCTAAACTTTCCAGTAATGATTGGGGTATTTTTCCCTTTCGCGCTGCAGAGCTTGTATTAGAGAATCCTGGAATACAGCAAAGTCCAGACTGCATTTTAAGGCCAGAACCAGGTCCACCCTGTTTGAAACAAAAACCTACGTTTGCCGCTTGAATTTAACTAACATTCGATGACTACCATCATAACTTTTTAGTCAAACTTTAAAAAAAAACAGTTGTTAGCATTATCTTATATATTGTATCGCATTAAACAGTTATTATTTCATTTAATGATCCAATCATCGTTTCAGTCAATTTAGTTTACAAAACCAAAAAGGATTATTTATGCGAGCTACTGAAGTAATGATGCCATAAGTAAAGCTACTTAAATATACTATCATTATTACTATGATTGGCATACACAAAATTCATGAATTAAACCTTGGAAGAAAGAACACAATATTTGTTTGGACTTTCAAACGGTAAAATGGAAGAAAAATAAACAGGGACAGGGAGTACATAGTACACATTATTTCTTGGCAAACGTTAGTTCAGTCGTTTCAAACAGAGCTTCTAATAGAGTTAAAGTCAAAGCAAACTCGAGTAGCAAAAAAATATTACAAAAAATCTCACCTTAGATAACAGTTGATGGTCTAGTTCTTTGAGTTGCTCGTCGATGCTCTTGGCATTACTACCCGCACTAGATACAGAACCGGGACCGGAATTAGATGTCGTTCCTCCAGGTAGCCCGAAGCCGGCTGAACCCAAACTTTCATTGGAATTTTTGGCCAAACTGGATCCGCTGCCCCCAAGTCTCATTTTCATTGGCAAATTAGCATAGCTTGGAGGTTCGGAGTCACATTTACCAATTTTAGAGTACATCAAAACTGGATCCATGCGATCTATCATACCACTAGTACTTTGATTACCATGGTTGTTATTGTGGCTATTGCTTCCTTGGTCAATTATAGAGGCCAAACTAACAGAAACTTGATGGTTAATTACAGGAGGATGTGTTGTCGAAACGGGCAGCATTCGTGCAACGCCAGAGGAATAACTCGGAGAATCTCTATACCCGGGTACTGAGTTTATGTTAGACGAAGACGAGGAATTATATGATGATGAAAACAAAGGAGATGTAGGAGATGTAGTAGGGACATTTTGTAAATGCAAGACACGGATCATAGCATCTCTTTCTACAAGACGGGATTCCAAATCTTTGATTTTCCATTCTAAGTCGGTAGCCTTTGACTGTGTTGTTGGTAAATCATCGGGTGGACCAGCTGTTGAAGAACTTCCGCTACCATTACCGTTTCCACTATTACTTCCCCCAAAAAAGTGTGGAGTGCCGCCACGGGATGACCATGAATTAGGCGTGTTAGGCGTTGACGTTGTAACTGCTGGACTAGAAGTCGTTTTTTCTCCTTCTATGGAGAAAAAATTTTCCCAGCGAACTACCTGTGCACTTAAATTAACGATTTTGTCTTCAGACATCTTTATTTTATCTTGAAGAGCTTGCAGTTCTGTGTCAAAAGTTTGCTGATTGGTTTGATTCGGAAGGGGAGTAGAACCACTGCCCGGGTAAGGAGGTGGAGCAGCATATGGTTTTCCAGACGGACTGTTATTGCCATTGGTGCTCGAATGTCCATTTCTGTTGTGAGTTTGACGATTATGATTATTATTACTAGCATTAGCTGAAGCTAATTGTAGTTTTAAGTCCGAAATCTCCGAGTCGAGCTGAGAGCGTAGTATTTTCTCGGATTGTTCTCGCTTATCATTTGACAATTGCAAAGAAGAAAGAGCCCGTTGCAATTGAGACACTTTATCTACATACTCTTGCTTCTTTCGACTCTAAAGTTGGGTAAGAAATTAAAATTTATGTAGTTACTTCACACTATATTTACAAAAGATATTATACTTTAATAGGAAACAATATTTGAACTTAAACACAAATACCTCTTCTTCTAGTCGTAAAACGTTAGCCTGAGAATTTGTTAGGGCACTATCTAAAATATCGATATGAGCTCTTTGCTCCACCAAAGTAGCTCTTTGTGCAGCCAGTTCTATTTCTTGTCTTTCTTTCGTTGCGACTAACTCCTTGTCTGTTTCCCAAAACTTTAATTAATTTTTTAACGGAATAAATAATCGTAATGTGTTTAAGATTAAAACGTACTTTGTGAAACAAGTTGAGCTATAGTGAGGTCCTTTTTCGATAACTCCTTTTTATATATTTCTAAATCGGAACAAGTAGCGTATGGCGATAGATTTTGTAAAGAGTTTGAGGAACATAGCAATTCTCGATTTACAGCGGTTAATCTCTTGACTTCAGTACTCAATTTGGCTCTTGCAGTTCTTTCAAGACTTTCTCTTCTCTCGGAAGACTCGAATAAAGCTGCATGTTGAGCTTGCAATCTCGACAATTCAGATTCCAACTAGTAATATGTAAAACAGAATATTTACAAACTGAAAGTTAACTTAACATACACGAAGATATCAAATATTAGTTAAAATCAAAATTAATATAAGCTACCTAGTAAGAAAGGTATTCCGAAGGTTAACTACATAGTTGACATTAGGTTTTCTGCACTTGATTTGGTTAATTATGAGCTATACTTTAAAAATACCTTATGAATAGCATTAATGCGTCGGTGGGCGTTGACTAATTCTGCTTTAAGATTTGAGTTTTCCCTCATTAAAATTTCTAATATTTGAACAGACGGCAACACTTCTTCCCCACTGAACTGCGAGGATGCTTTTTCTCCTGAATTGGAGCTATTACTAGCATGTGAATGCTTTTTCTTCTTTGACTGATGATGCTTAGAAGTATCATGGTCATGGATGGATGTGACAGGAAGGTGGCTCAGCATAGACGTTTGAGAAAGATCTGGCTGTGAACGCGAGAAACTGGAAGAACGGAGCAAATTTTGATTGGGAGATCCGATAATAGGATCTTGCTGTACACAAAGAATAATCAATGTAAACGCATTTGAAAGATTATTATTAGGCCTATAGTATAGAAATATATGTGACAGGCACGGCGGGGATGATCTTTATGATCGTGCCGTTGACTTGACTGGTGTTCCAAGAGACCTCCAAACTCAAACCACATGCACATAATTTAGCCTTAGCTTGGAAGCTTAACTAAAGGTAACATCTTTTAACAAAAGCCAAGTAGAGGTACCACATTTTAGCGAACTATTATAAGTACCACATTTAGCTAAGTAGTAGACCTGTTCAATGTTCAAACCTTTGTTAATGATGCACACGGGAAAATTATCTGTAATCTGTATTATTTTCACATTACTAGTCGACATAAATAAGGTATATATGATTAACAATCATTAAAATAGTAATTAATAATTAAGCAACATTTAATTGCATCATTCGTAATATCGCAATTATTGATTAACTAAGTTATTTTATCAATCAGATATTCATCTAAATAAAGCTAAAATAAACCATTGTCAACCAAAGTAAGTATTTAGGTATTATAAGTACTGGAATGTAATGTTGTACAACGAAAATGGCAATGGCCCCAAAGGCCTTTGATCTAACTTTCAATCAGTAATTTCTCTTCTATCAGTAGCATCAGTGGTACACAAAAAATATGTCAATTTGTTTGACAGTGTCAGAAAAAATAAATAAAATGGAAATATTAATATACGTAATGATACTAAAACTAATGATAGTCACGTGCACGCACCATTAACATGCATTGGGGAGAAGCATGTCACGAAGTCTCCTAATTTGCTAACAAAGTTCTCTTTTACCTTCATCTTAGGTCACCGGCTATGCCTGTCAAATATATACAATTTTTTTACGTGTATAATAAATCAAATAAATGTTTTTTATACTTGAACTTCTTTGGCTAAGTGTTTCAGAACTGTCAGCTGGTCTAAGTAATCTCTGGGTATTTCTGACAGTTCGTTAGATGTAACACCACTGTCAGTAATATTATGACTTTCACAAGGAGACTTTTGAATTGTGTGAGCAGATGATCCAGTGCATAGCTCCCGAGGAGGAGATTGAGACTTTCCTGAGTTGGAACAGGTTGAGCTTCTGTTACCTATTCCAATGGAGGTAAACTCGTGACTAGCGGGTCTAAAAATAATTTGAGTTTGTTATAGACAAAGGGTGAATTTTGAATAAATAGTTGATATACTAAATTATTAAGAAAAAATTTACTGACATCCATGTATCGGCAAGAAGACTGGAATTATTGCGGTGAATAATAAGAGTATTATATGTAGAATGGGAGTTTGAATCTAAGCTCATGTTTTTCGAGTTGCGTTCACCACTGTTTCTGTGACTATTTCTAGACATAGAATTACTATTTGAATTGCTTGAAGTCGTTACACCTGAGGATCCAAGGCAAGCACCACTACATTCAATTTGATCAGCGTCACATTCTGCACATATTGAAGACGATGAGGAAGATTCTGAGGAAGACCCAGATGACGGACTATTTTTTGCTCTATTTAAAGGGGAAGAATGCAAGTGGTGATGGATAGCAGAGGAAAAATTCGTTGCTGACGTAGGGATGGAAGTTTTCTGTTCTTTGGCATCTAGCAAATCTACATTTGTATTATGTTCTTCGCCTTGGGGATCTTGTCTCTTACTCGATCGCAACATCAGTCTTTCTTCTGTACTTAGTTCTTCAGTTGATGAGTCCAAAATTGAATCCATTTTCTGTAGTGTGTCAAGGTTATCAAAATAGAATTTTTATGTTTCTGAGAGTCTTTTCTTCAGACCGTCTCAGAAACGGCAGTTCGCAGCTATAAACAATTTTTCTAAAAACAAATATTTTTTATTATTATTAGCATATGTATTATGTATTGCAGATAGTTATTACATAGATTATTCACAAGATTTTCAGTTTAGTGGTGTGGTCTCCGATTCGAGATAGGATTTTTGTGTCATTTTTTGAGAAACCTGCGAGGACCTATTTGCAATTTTGAATTTGGGCCTTTTAAATCCAAAATCAGCAATTTTTTGCACTTGCCATATGACATATACATAAAAATGTCATATCTCAAAATCACAATTTTATTGCTGCAAAACACACGAACGGTATACTTCTAATAATCAATGATCAAAGAGAACCTAGAATAATTCAACAACTTGGAAAGCATTGACCCATAAATGACCCATGAATGACCCATGCGTTGACGCGTAAAATCCCACATAATGTTGAAGCTAAGGTATAAAATGTTATAAAATTGTGAAATACCACGTATGACGTATGGCGTACAACTGGAAACGTATTAAAGAGCATGAGCAGTCCAGTCCAGTGTCCAGAGACTATCAGGTATATATCATCCCCAGGAAACGTTCAATGACGGAATCTCGTTATGATTACGTCTTTTTTTGGTATTCTGGTAATTATTTGGTTTTGGTAGTACCAGCCTCGATTTAGAAACGTAATACGTGAACTGAAAGAATAGCAGACTGCATCATTTAATATTTCCGTAATATTTTCGTTATATTCTCGTAATCGGTAACCGGCATTTTTCTACCTAAATGGCGCGGGCGATTTAATAGTCAACCGACAGCAACAAATCTCGATATCATTGATTGTTCTGTGTTATTTCCTGCCACTGCGAAGAATTCAAAAATTTCGAGAAATGGGCTCAACACCGAGGTGAG